>VWZV01007556.1:199776-358774 GCA_013397155.1 Irena cyanogastra | reverse complement strand
ATAATAATAATAATAATAAAAATAATAACTAAAATAAAATAGCCGGGCCTGTATTTCACATTTCTCTCTGCCCTTGCAGCAACCCTTCCTTGAAAAGTTTATGTCTACATTACCAGAAGCAGTTGCATTTTGAGGCAGCCAAGTCCTCTCCCTGATGTTTTCCATAGCTGAGCTGGCCTTTGCACAGCCTCAGCAGTCGGGTGCCTCTCACGGACAGAGCTGTGTTTGTCTCGGAGGCATGTTGAACTTGGCAGGTGCTGTAAGTCTAACTCCAATTTAAACTGCCATCTTTCCGAAGGAAAGGTCTCTGCAGCATGCGATGGCAGCCGCCAAAAGGAAAATCTGCCGGCCCGGCTGGAAAACCCAAGCAGGGTCATAAACAGCACTTTCTCTATCTTTTCACACAAATTTACTCCACAATCTTGTGGACACTGAGCTAGCTGCCTTTTGCTTCCAGGTGAAAGAGGCTAAAGCGGGGCAGCTTGATTGCCTTCCACACAAATAGACCAATATTTGCTAAACCAGGCAGAAATACAACCTTAAAAAACACAGACCAGGCTGGCCCCCTTGCCCCAAAAATATCTGTGGTGCATCTGGATCTGAGATCAAGCCTGCTGTGCTCCTTAGCAGCCTAATCCATTCCTGTGGGTTTATCACTTCCCCCGAGCCACAGCAGAGTCAATGGTGTGTTTTTTTGGAGCCTGGCCTAGGTGATTTTTCCCTCTTTCTCTAGGAGAAATCACAACCTTGATACAGGCTGGAAAAAGGATGACGGTGGGTCTCTGGAGGTGGCAGGTCCTGTCCCAGTTAACTTGTTGGTGGAAGAAGGGAAAGCTGCTCATCTGCACAGGAAAGAAACATTTCTCCTTGGAGGAGCAGTTTTCATGGGAAGCAGCCCTGCTCAGAAACCTCCTTGGGACACACTCCACGTCTGGGGGCAGAGAGGAAGACGACTGAGTCTGAGCACTGCATGTGCCCCACTGAGGAGTATGGTTGTTTTCCATCGCTGCTCCCGCCTCCTCATTAAGCTTGCCATCAATAATACAGCGTTTCTTATGCAGCCCAGAGTGGAAAGGGCGGTCTCATGGGAGCTGACTCATTCTGACTCACATCTCCTGGGAACACGGGGTCATTCGGGTTAATCTCAGCCTGCTGCACGCCTGGATACCCCGCTGGGAGAGCGAGGGCATCCCCTCTCTGCTCCCTGCCTGAGGGTCTTAGTGTGACCTGCAAAGCCAGCTTCTCCTGGAGAAAGGAAAACTCCCTTCTGAGGATGGGGATGATGAAATGGGTGAGGGAGCCCCATCTGTGACACCAGTTTTCCCAGTCCTCCTCCATTAGGAGTGCCGGGAGCAGCACTGAGGTGGCAGTGCTGTGGATACTCTGGGTCAGGCAGGCTGCCCTGAGGAGTCAGGTCTCCCTGGGTACTCTGGGGCAGCAGCTAGACCACAGAAATGCAGCTGAGCTCACTGCGCTGTTTCTTCTACTTGTTTGAACTTGCCCTTTTGGGAACAGCAGAGAGACAGGGCAGAACAAGCTCCCCGGGAACAAAGTTTAATTTCCTACACTTTATCATTTAATGGTGTGAATCCCGAGGTTGATCTTTGCTCAGGCAGAGCAGAAATTTATTATACTCGATTTCTTAGGAAAGAAGGGTTTGGGGCAAGGGAGAGCACAGGACAGCCTGCCTGGCTGCTGGAGAGGTAGGGGGTGCTGTAGTGCTGCTGTATGCCCGGGCTCTGGGCTCCAGGTGCAGCCTGGGCTGAGGGCAGCAGTCACAGAAAGTCACTGGTGATCTTTCTGTGACTCCTGAGATAGCACTTTGGGTTGCAGGGATCTTCATTTTTCTCTTTACTTTTGTTTCTCACCCAGAACCAAAGGGATGATTGAGCAGAAATGTAAAAGATCAAACCTAACCTGTGTTACCATCTTTCTGGCAGGTGCCATGATGCAGACCCCATTAAGTAAGCAGAGCTGGGGTTAGGGAAGGATTGGGAAGGAAAAAGGAGTGCTTTCTGAAATGCTTGTCTCCAGGAAGTCTAGACCAAAATCCAAATTTTCTAGTTAAAAAATCTGTCAGTCTGCCTAAACACTGTTTTTTTTTTTTTTTTTTAACAGGAACTGCTAATTTTTGGAACAGGACAGCAACTGTGATGGAGAAATAAAAAAATGTTAAAGTAAATGAGAATGATTGAGATTGTGGTTGTACACTGCTTTCCAGATCCAGTTACATTTTCCTGTTAATGGCATAATCCTCCCTCACCCTCTCCCCCTCCCTTTTTTTTGCCTGACCACTTCCTATTTTCTATTTGCCCTCTTTCCAATCTATTCCTTCTGCCACTGCTTTGAACCTTCATCCATCCCAACTTTTCATGTAGCCCGAAGGTTGTGGTAGTTCAACCAGTGCAAATACTGCTTTTCTAAGCCTCTGAGAGGTTTTCATGCCCTTCTCTGAGGCTGTGGGGTTTTTTCCCTCAGTTCACTCTGCAGACAGGAGACCACCACGATCCCAAAGCATGACTAGATCCAGTAAACTAATTCAGTCTAGGTTTAGCAGTGCTCAGGTGCCATCACTGGCAGCGTAGTCATTGTAAGTCAGGGCTCAAGGAGGGCTGCAGCCTATTAACAATGAAAGAAAGAGCATCCTAACTCTTTGACAGGCTAAGGTGAGTGCAGCCTACCAGAGCCCTGATGCTCTCTGCATGCTGCCCAAAAAATTACCAGGCTGCACCTCTGGGCAGATAAGGATAGATTTACCTGCTGGTCCCCTCCTTATTTAGTGAATCTTTGGTTATTACTCTCCATTGTCCCACCCCACTAAATTCAAGCAGCAATGCTGAGCTGAGGGCGAGGAGGGGCGGCGAACCCACATGGCAGAGTGGTAGCACAGCAGTGGTAACAGCTCTCCAGCCAGAGGAGGGAAGCCTCTGTCACCCTCAGCTCATCAGGATGCCTTGCATGGCACCCAGGAGAAAGGTTTCTCACACCAGCCTTTGTGTGTGGTTGCCTTGGATGTGTAGCAAGACCCTGTTATAAAGGTCTCCTCTTCTAGATGGTAACGAGGGCTCTGATGCACAAAATTAAAAATCCGGTGGCAGTTGACTTCTCATTAGGGGAAAAAAACACAAAACCAATACATCCTTTGAATTAGCCTGTTGTGTTAATAATAATATGTTGCTTGTCCTCTCTCTCATCCCTGTCTCAGTCTCTCTTTATGCTGTTTCCCTGCACTTTTGGTTTACCATGCCACAGCTGGAAATCATGTGCTACTTTTTCCCTCACATGCAGCCTGTGCCAAAGTGCTGTGGGAAACCTTCTGCAGGTAGGGAGGAAGGATGTCCCAGAAACCAGGCTCTCCTCGCTGCAGGGATGAGAGGGCAGCTTTGGGCTGGGCAGTGTGAGAAGTCCAGCTCTCCTGAAGTGATAAGCCCTTCCATATATGAGAGTTGAAAGTCATAGGGTCACATTCAGCTTTGAGAATTAACACTGAGGAGTCTACCTACTATATGACTTCAAAACCAAGGTGATTAATCATGTTTTTGTTGAGCTTTTTGTCCCAGCATTTTCAAACCTTTCTCTGAAACTGAGAGGAAACAACACAGTTTTCTCTATAGAGAGCTGAGCTTGTTCTGTAAAGGTCTGTGGAGTCAGGACTTTGAGAGAAACACAAGTGTTGTCATACTTGCAGTGTTGTTGTGCCACCTCGCAGCATTTATCTCCTGGCTTTCTCAGCAGCCTCTTCCAAACTCAGAGAGACAGATGAGAGTTAGTTCAGCTTTTAAAAAGAAGCAGTATTTCTGTCAGCTAGAAACTGTAAAAGTTAAGTGTCCAAATTACTTAGTTAAGTATTCACAGCAGAAGCTGGCTTCAATGTCGACTGAATTGTTCCTCAAAAGTCATGCGTCTGCCATAGCATATAGGTATGTTTCTGCTTTCAGAGAGTAAATATTGCTCCATTGTGCTGCATTCTGCGCTCCTGGGGAGGCTGGCACTAATACAAATATGCTGTGAAACTCTGTGCTTCCTGCTCACTCACTCAAATTATTCCCACCTTGAAAAAGCTGGGTTTGCTGTTATTTACAGAATTGGTCTCATCAGCAATATTCTTCCCTGGAAACAAAGTTTCTTCCAAGAGTTAAAAATATGCATAACCCCATAAAGGGTTTTAAATATATCCTAGTACCATTCAGTGAAAGTGCTAATTGGTACTCCCACACAGTGCTTTGCAATTAATCGTGATGCTGCTGTTTAGAAAAAATAGGGGAGAGTCTCAAAGTCAGAATACAAAAGACAACAACATCCTGTCTGAAAAGATGGCACACAGCTAGGGACACTATCAGATATCTTTCATCACCGTGCCTCCTGATCACGATAAAACCTACTCTTCCCCCAGCCTATTCTGTGTGTGTGCCCTGTTCTACAGCAGAGTCTGGGGGCTGTACAGATGAACTGCAGCGTGTATTCCTCTTCCCTGCTGTCCTCCAGGTCTTCCTTGCTGTACCACTTCAGTCCTGGATTCACTGGGCACCTGCTCAAAGGCTCCTGAAACGGAAGATGCTGCTTTGGGCAGAGTGGGGGAGAGGACTGGCTGATGCAGAATCCCTGAGTCACGTCCCAAATTCCCCTCTGCAGCAAAGCTGCAGGCTAACCTTGAGCTGTGCTCCTTTCAGCACTGAAGGTACAGCAGGATGCAGCCCAGAACTTCTGCATGGGAACGCCTGCATGAGGCCCTCCTCCAATGCTCCCCAGCTCAGGGCTAGTGAAAAGCCAGCTTCATAATGCATTGAGAAAGAGCATCCTTCGTTAAATCACAGAGGAACACTGCTGTACAGAAGGACCTATCCTGTAGGCAATGAGGGCTCCCTCCCTAGTCCTCTAGATTTCCCCTGTGTTCAGGCCTGCTTCTCCTCATTGACCTTTGTGAAGTTTGCTTGGTATACAGATGTTGAGGGTCAGTGCAAGCGAGGGGCAATAGCGCCTTCATTTGTCTTCTTCACGCGTAACTGGCTGGTGAATGGCATGAAAAAACATGTGAAGTTATTAAAGATTATGAAGGGAGGGGGCATTTGACACCAGTCGTGCTATTCAGCAGCTGTGTGATCTTAGGCTCCAGTGCTGCTATTTTGCAGAGCATATGGGAAGAGAAAGCCCAGGGGCACCTGGGCTTTGCTTTGTTTGCCCCAAACCCTCCCCTAGGTTAGAAAAGCAGAGAATCCCCAAACCCAAGGACAGGAATGTCCTCGTTGTCTAGATCAGACTGGCTGAGCACTGCCCAGGGGCTTTCAGGAGGCTGACCACAGATTTACTGTGAAACCTCGCCTTCTGAGAGCAGCATGGGTAGAAACTACTCCCCTTTGATGCTGGACCTCGAATCCATTTAGTTTTCAGTGTATCTGTCCTCGTTGCCATGGTTGTTGCCGCTTGCAAAGGTGAAGTGGTGAGTTGCTGCCCAGAGAGACTGGAAGCAGCCCTATTTCTTCCTTCTGCTTCCCACACCTGCACCCCACCCATCTCCTGTCCACACCGAGGTCTGATGGTGGGGAGATGCATTTAGTTGGCACCAAAACATCCCCACCACATGCAGCCGTGCATAGCCCCCATCGCCAGGGGACGGGGACAGCCTGTGTCCCCACCACCTGTCCCTGCAAGCCTGGCAAGAGTCTCACAAGCCAGCCAAGGCTGCCTTTGTGCAGCCACGGCAGCTCTCGGGAAGGCAGTGTGTGCAGGACTGGCGAGGATCAAAGGCTGGCTGTGTCATTTCAGATCCAGTGAGTGATCATTGGTTGGGGGAAGAGGCCATTAGACTGGCTTCACTACCTCGCTATTATGCTCAGGAGAGTAACGGGGTGGTGTTGCTGCCATTGAAAAAACTTTATTTGTTGGGTGTGACTCACTGCATATGAGTCACAGATTATACATGGGAAAAACTACCCGTGCTCCCTGCTGGGAGTTGAAAGTCCAGTGCAATGTGCCCGTATGACTCTGGCAGCTGGCTGATAACGATAGCATCACCTGGTGAGTGTTCTCTTCCTTTTGTCACACCCAGGGAGAATCTATCACAGTCTGCTTGTGCTACGGGTAACTGCACGGGCTATGTACCTGCCCCACTGCAGAAGCTGAAGGGGAAATGACTTTTGACAAAAACAGCAGAGAACCAGAAGAACCAGATGCAGACCCCTGGTATCCCAGGCTGCCAAGATCCCTCAAGGACTTTGTAGCCCTTGAAAAGGAATTTAACCTGCTGATCCCGGTCAAAACTTCATGACTGCTCTGTTTTGAGATAATAAGACACAATGAAATTTGACTGCAAAGCTAACACATTTACAGTATCCAAGATCTGTCCTCAGATCTGAATTTTGCAGTAGAATTGAGCCATCTTTTGTTTTAAAAAAAAGATTGGGTCAACTTTTATTCTGATTTTACTGCAATTTTAATTACAATTTTATTGCAGGGACTTGCAATCTTCAGTTGAACTGTGTCTTCTTAATAAACTCGATAAGCTTTTTAAAGATATATTTCCTATTTTTTTCTGCTTCCATAACAACTTGAGGATTGAAAAGACAAAGGCAATCAACAATAAATGAGACAAAATAATTGCTTGGATCTTTACTTTTTTTTCCATATTAAAACCTAATTTTAGATCTCAGCTGAGGCTTAAAGTTTGTTCTTAATTTGCCCAAACTTTCTACCCGTAGAACAAACCCAGTCAAATTGTGTTTGCCCTTCAAAACTTAGGTCTGAGAAGTGCCCAGTGCAGAGTTACTCAGTGTAATGAATATAAACACTGGGAAGATTACTTATTTCCTTTGTATGTGTTCTTTTGAGCTGGAATTTGATTGCACCACTTGAAGAATATCCTCTTACTGTATAAAAACACAATTATGGAGATCCGATCCTCAGCCTCACTTCAGTGGATGAGTGCTGCAAAGGTGTGTAGCTGTAAAGCAAGCATGTTGTGTCTTCTGTGGGGATGCTGTGCTCTTTTGGGATCACTCTGTGGAGTCTGCTTTGAGATGGTGGACCCTGGTCCAGAAGTTTCTGCTTTTTCATGCAAATAGCCTTTGCATCATCTCAGACACCCTGAGTGGCTGTTAAAGGGCTTGGCCCTGAAAAGATGTAGCTGCAGCAAGGCCAGAAGGTGGATGAACCTCCCTGCTGCCCACCCTGGTGACCCCAAAGCAGAACCCCTTTTTCTGGGAAGGTGCTCCATCTTTGTGCCCTGCCTAACCTGCAGCCTTTGCTTTCCTGTGCAGGGACACCCGGAGGGGACCTGCAGGTGTCTGCACTGGCACTGAGGCAGAATCCAGCCCAGCAATACCCAGCTGGTCCCCTGCAGATGTGTTGCTGCAAGCCATTCACATCCATTGCAGCTGTTGGGAGCGCCTGGCAATTGCAGCCTCTGCCATGATTGATATGGAAATAGGTGAATTAAAGCTATCTGTTTGCTGAACACATGCAAACACAGCTCTCTCTCAGACACACTCACACACGCAAAGCTAAATAAAGAAGAGGCCAGAACTGCAGAGTGTCATGTCCTGAAAATCCACTGGGAAAAGGTCAATGCCTCATCTGCCAAAATTCTTCCATTCTCATCTCAATGTCCAAGAAAGAGACTGGTGAAATCAGGTGGTCATTTTTCCAGGAGGCTTGGGAAGAAGAGAGAGGATGTCTTGATTGCAGGCTGGTGAGACACTTGGGAAAAACACGGCATGCCCTTCAAGATACAGGCTGTGTTTTGGTAAATCCTATTATCCAGCCTCGAAGTTTGTGTGGGTTTAAATAGTATCTTACTGGAGTACAAACCCCACTCCTAGCTACTACAGAAGCTGCAGCCCATACAGTGTGCCTGGCAGATGCTGCTTTATCCAGGCTGGAATAGCTGTTGGTAAGCTCTCCGACAGCCTTGCACCAGGGACTGGGCACTGTGCAGACACACCATGGCTCTGATCTCTTCTGGTCAGAACCTCTGGGCATTTTCATAACTCAGTGGGGAATCCTGTTCTGTTTTCTATCTACCCCCAGAGTAACAGCTCATTTTGCTTGCCCTTCCCCCAGCAGCATGGGTGGCTTTGTTTAGAAGAAATTATACAACTGAGTAAGAGCCAGTATGAAAGGCCAGATCTTGAATGGATCCATGGGCACGACTGCACTGTGACGTGAGGACAGGCATATCTCTGTGAGGCTGATCTCCTGAGCATGGAAAACAATAGGAGGGCAGATGTAGCCGTGGGGCTGCAGCGTGAGCTGTCAGAGGGACACCCAGAAGCAGGGATACACGCTGTGTTTTCCAGCTGGTGGGAAGCTCATGCTGTGCTGCTGCTATCTCTGCTGATGAAACCACGTCTCGGCCAGATGTCCCTTATTTTGCTGTGAAGCTCTCTCTTGTGGAAGAAACTCTCTTCTCCCCTCCTGTTTCTTTCACTGCTTTCATTCCCAGTTCACTAAACCACCCCTGAATCATCTGCTGGTCTCATCACTCCTTTCTGAATTCGCATCAACAGCAAATCAGGATGGATGGAAGCTAATTCTAAGTAAGGGGGAGCATTCACATCAAAGCAGAGGCGTGCAGGCGCATACCCAGAGCTTGCACTGACCACTGCTCCTATGGGGCCACAGCTGCCAAGAACAGGATGGATTGCCCTGGTCACTGTCCTGCATGAGCTACAGAGCAAAGGCAGCCTCTTGGGTGGGAAGGGAGAGAAGGAGAGACCAGATGCCTCTTGGGTGGGAAGGGAGAGAAGGAGAGATCAGATGCTGATGTAAGTTTTTTTGTTAACATCTTACTGAAAGCTGCAGCAGATGCTGGAGTTCAAATTGCTTCTTCACACCCTTTCATTTTTGTGGTCAGTTTTGCCAGAATTTTTGTGAAGTCACAAGAGGCAATTAAGAAAGGCAGAACCAGATCCTGAGCTGGTTATGGCTGTTACCCACGTTGCCCTCACTGATTTTCTGGCACGCAGTTTTCAGTCATGCTAAAAGTACAGCAGACACAAAATCTGAGTATGCAGAGGGGGACATTGTAGACCCCCACCAAAATCAGTATAAATCTTCCTGTCAGAACCAGGGACAGGGTTTCACTAAACTAACTCAAAAGATGATAGGGAGAAGACAAATTGTGTTAACCTAAATCTTCCTGCATTTTTAAGATTGAAAATTTAGTCTTCCTCTAATCCTTTCTTAAGATTTTTTTATTTAGTGTTTCCTTTGCCCTGCCACTAAGCTGCTGCTGCCATTTGCCAAGGGACTGTCAGTCTGTCCCACACATTAGCCAGGACTTACTCAGTTTCTCTGTCAGGGAGAAAGGAATGGTGATGGGGAGCAGCCTGGTAACAAGTCATCCATGATCCCTTCCTATGGGCTGTCCAAAGCATGTTCACTGGCAGACACATACTTCATCTTTGGGATCTCCTGAAGCCTCAGTGAGCCAGGGTTAAACATCCCCTCTGCCTGCTTTTCTATTCTCCCCAGAATGGAGAAACAAGTGGGATCCAGTCTACCTTGAAATCTTAAAAAGTTTCAGGTGGACTTCAGGAAGAGAGGAGGTCCACAGCAGAGTTGGGTCTCACAGAGATACAGGATATTTATTGTGGTCCAGTTTTCTTTTCTTGCCAACTGCAGACTTTTGCACTGATACAAACGGACAACAACAACAAAAAAAGCCTATTAAATTTTACCCCATTTATTATATCATTATCGAGATGCTAAGTAATTCTAAAGTACATAAAGGATCTAGAAAATCAGGTTTTATTTTTTATCAACTTAGTTTTTTAGATAGAGTTTATTTGATGTTAGCTGGGCACTGCCCAACATACCACATTATTTTTAATAAGCCAAAAATCTTCTCCAGGATTGTTGTGGCTGAAGAATTAATAAGATAATGTTTTAGGAAATCCCCTGAAAACAAAATCTAAAAAAGCATAAAAGCCCTAGTCTGATTTTCAGGGATCCTTATTGCCCAGGGCTCCCATCAGTCACTGAGACTGGAGGCAGCACAGCTTCTCCCAGATGTCAGCTCTGCAGTGCTGAGGGGTTTTACTGGTGTGGATTGAATGAGACTGGCTCATAAAATGAGGCAGAGTTTTCCCCAGAAATTCCCATTTCTGTATTATTTCTGCCCTGGTGAGATGTCTCTCAGGCTGCCGGGCTCCCTGGTGATGGAATGGCCATGGGGCACATAATTGAGCCTCTGCAGTTGTTTTGCCTGGCCCTGATGCTAGAAAAGCCATTTATTTGCTTCTCTGAAGAGGCAGCAGTGGAGACCTGAACCTTGAGCGAATGGGAGGGGAATTTATTAAGAACAAAGGAAGACGGCAGGTGTAAAATGTTTGTCATGCTAACACCTGAACAAACACATCGCTGCGCCCTTGCTTATCTCCTTCCCGCTCACTGCCTTTATTGAGTCCTGTGTCCTGCTAACTGCAGACATATTAATCAGGTGGCTAGATTAGAGCAAAGTCACTGCCTGTGGATTGTCTTATCTAGACCATATAAATGTGTCATTATATAGATCAGGGCCAGACCAAAGTGGGTTTTTATACCTTTGTGATGACGGAGCTGCTCACTGTTTCCTGTTTACATTAACTCCCTGTGCCACAGAGGGAAAGCCAGCCTTCTCAGGGACTGCAGCAAAGTCCTCTGTTGTCCCATCTCTACAAAAATATTTACAAATACATGGTATTTTTCTCCTATTTCACCTTTATTTCATCATTTGCATTCCTTTCCCCACGAATGTCCATTTTCTTCTCCAGAAAACAGTTTGATGAAGCAAGGTCTGTTTTTGACCCCACACATTTTGCAGCCCACAGTTGCATTGGTGTTTTGCAGACATCTCTCAGTGATTTCTTCTATCCTGCACTTGTTAGACCTTGATTTGTTACTGGCTGTCCCTTTCTTTCCCCACTCCCCAGCTGTGCTATGAAGAGGTTCCTGTGCCGAACTGGAGCTGCCCCAGCTGCGCAGGGAGTGGTTTGCCCGAGGTGGCACCAGCACAGGGTGGAGGAGGAAGGAAGGGAAGGCAGCTGGTGCAGGCAGCACCACATTTCCCCCCCATGGGACTGCATGGTGTGGATGCCTCCTTTCTGCTTGTCTTCCCTCCTCTGCCACTGCAGGCAGAAGCCTGGTGGCTGTGACCTCAGTTTTTGTTCTTTCTCTCAGATCCTGGGCTTACCCTCTAGGGCAAGGTTGGACTAGATGGTCTTGGAGGTCTTTTCCAACCTTAATGATTCCATTATTCTATCCATTGGGTTTTGTCTACCTAGCCCATAGACCTGGAAGTTGAGTCAGTTTCTCCCTTCATAAAACTGGTTTTGCACATACTAAAATCCCCAAATCCTTTCCTTTTTATATTTTTGATGACAGTAGATAGAAACAGTGTGCATACAAGCGCTTTGAGAGTGTCACTGTCTGCCTCATGTGCTAAAGGCACATCCAAAGTGTGCCTTTATGTTTTTGAAACATAAGATGCTTCTGTGCTAAAATGAGTTTTCCATGCTAAAATGAGTTGCAGGCATCATGGCAGCATCATACTGCTATGCTCTATGCCTAGTCCTCAGTCATCAGAGAACCTCTGGAGAAGCTGACCCGATTTTCAATCACCTTTTTCTGTTCCTTGTTCTGTTTCTGGTTCATTAAAATTAGAGGTGGATTAAAGGTATATCCTGGGAACTGGGAGTCCTCATGCTTTGGAAATCTCTGAGTCACAGCTGAATGCAGGAGATGAGCAAAGGGGTCACGGCTGAGTAAAGGGGATGAGGTTACAAATCAATGAAGCAATTTTCTTGTTTTCTATAAACAGCCAAGAAAAACACAGCAAAATCCTCATAGCTTAATGCATGGATTAGCACTAGTGTACAACATACATGGTTATGATATTCATAATCAAAATAAATATGTTTACCAGTTCTGTAAATCTCCATAAATTCTTCTTCCTCTTCTGCACGTAATATAATTCTCCAAAGACTTGAAAATGTGCATGGTGAGTCTCTAATGCACATTTTATTTGCTGATTTCCCGTGGCTCCGTACAGACATTTTAACTTCAACAGAACATCTCAGCAGGAACTTTCTTATCAGGATTTCTGAGACTCGCAACTGTATTCAGAACATCCAGTAAAAAGATTCCTGTGTCTCTGGAGACATCCCTGCTTAAAACCATATTTGCTTTCCTGGCAGTTTCCTCTGAGAGCCTTTGAAAACGGGGAACAGTGCCATGAGTGTTAAGCTTTTCTCTCCCCATTGCTACAACTCCAGCAGGCGTCGAGTCTCATGTGCTTGTACTCTCCACGCTGCCGGGGAATCTGGTGTGCTGCGAAAATGACTGAGATTATCATGACAAAAGGTTCCCTCCACTTTTTGTACCAGGAACCTCTTTTGCCCTAGGAAATGTCTGTGTTTCTGAAAAAGCCTTAGCAGTATCCTTGCTGCAAATTGTTCTCTTAAAGGAGCCTCTCCTGTTCACAGTACCCTGCGCTGTCAAGAGGGAGTGCATGGTAACAGACGCTTCGTTTCTGGTGAATTTTGTGGTGCTGATTTCTACCACAATAGTGGTTTTCTTTAAGGGCTTTTCTGGGATAAACTAGAAGGCGAATATCCAACATAAGCTGCTAAATATAAAGGGATGATCTGTCCTTTGTGCAGATATGATGTGGTCTCCTTGCTCCTTTCTGTCACTTCGTTCTCCCCATGTGGAAGTCTGATGGCCCCTCACTGTCATGAATGTCATTACAGGCAGTCCGCGAAGGCTACGGGTGTACGCAGGACCTTGCACTGCAGGTGTTTCATAAAGCTCCCAAATGAGTGGAGAGCCAGAACGTGCTTGGGAACTGCTAATGGCTCCATAAACTTTGAGGACATAACTTTGAGTGGCTGTTAAGTGACAGGGAGGTCCCCAGAGTGATTTTAGGCATGTATTCGTTCCAACACAATGTGTACAATCGCTATTTTTGGCTTGTTTGCATAATAAACACCTCTCACAGATTTTTGCCTTTTAAGTTCCCCTCTGAGTGGCATTTATGAAGAGTGAGATGGTCACCGTTCCTGAGAAGCCTTCGAAAGGGTGATGCTGTCACTACTTCAATAATGGTTGTGCAGTGAAAGCAGGTTTTAATGCATTCAGAGAGAAGTTCTTTTTGTAAGCAGGACACCATGTAGCTTCCATGATACCAAGGCAGGCAGTTTTGGTTTTCTCTGCAGTGGAGGTGGGAGGGTAGAGGAAAACCCTGCATCGGTTTCAGGAGAGAGTCAAGCACCAACACGCGGGCCTTGCAGGTATCTGTGAAGCAGAACTCGGGTTTCCAAACCCAAAGCCTCCATCTCTCAGGTAGGAAATCATTCCTTTCAGACAGGTGTCATCTTGAGCTTTCAACTCTACTATTTGCGTGAAAAGATCTCATCCTGCTGTCAAAACAGCCAAGTCCTCACAATTTGTACTCCATCACAAACTAGTAAATACGAAACGTATTCAAATGCAGAAGGCATTCTGTTACCTCCTTGCAGAAGCTGATCAATATCTTTTCTCTCAGCTAGTGCTGCTTCAGTTAGCAGCAGACAAGCTGTTGGATTTAGGCTTCCTGGGCTGACTTTATTTTTAGCTGGGAGTGGCATTTTTCCGCTGGAAGCTTTCCCTGCCTCACATCACGCAGTGAAAGCTGCTCGCTGGCATGACACTTTCCCCTCCTTGCTACTACATTCCCTCTGCTGACGTTGCAGCCTTCAAAACATCAGTTTGCTTATTAGATTACCATGCTGCCTGCAGTGAGGGAGAAAAAAGCCCTAGTGCACAGCTTGGGCTGAGCATCGTGCTGGGCACCTGCCTGCAAAGGGGCTGACTGGCACTGAGGGCATGGCAGGATGCAGCAGGCACTGGGGACAGGCAGGACAAGGGGCTGGCATGGCACCTTGGCAATGCTCTTGACCCCACCAGCACCCGGGACCCTGCCCTGTGCTGGGTCAGAAATCTTCCAGTTCAGGTCTGCTGGAGGGAGGTGATGGTGTGCTATGCATAGGTGCAGACAAATTATTTTTGCTGGAATTCACGGGGGAAAAAGGTTTTGCTACTCATCTGGGGATTTCGAGGGGCAACACAGTCAGCTCTGATGAGAACTCAGGTTGGTCCTGATGAAAGCAGTGTGAGGATGTGCTGTGAGAGACCCCCCACAGCAGCTACTGCGTGTCTGGGATTTTGGCCAAAGTCCTCAGTGGGAGGAGCAGACCCCACAGCCTGAGCTGATGGAGACCAGAGAGAATAATGGCACTGTCTCATGTGGTTTGCTCTCCACGTTGAGACCACGTGCATTCCTCAGCAGGGCTCATGCTGGCTCCTGTTACTCCTCTGATAGAGTTTCCACCAGCTCCACCTCTTGCAATGAGTCAGTTCAAAAAGCACACTTCTATTAAACAAAAAACCAAAAAACAATGGGGGAAAACAAGAAGTCACCACAGCTATAAAGAAATATTTAACTCCATTTCAACCTCAAATCAATCTTTAGATAGTGCTGAATATCTGTGAGAGGTGGATGAAGTCACTTCCATCTCGTATATCTAATGACAGTTTATGGTGAAATGATTTGTGCACTGACCTATCTGTTCTAAAATTTCTGTCCTTCAATCTCAAAATTCCTCCCTGCCCTTAAGAACTGTCTCCAAATATTCCCTGCACAGCTGCTGGCATGTCCAGTGTCCACTGCTGTGATACAATTATGCACAGTAAATATTAGCACTAAGGAGTACTGAATACCCAGATGCTGGGCAGAATTAATGCAGTTCATGCCTCCTCCATAGTCCAGGCATGCTTCCTAAGAGAGCAATGATAACATCCTGAGCAGGCAGGCAATAGCAGGCTTCCTACTGAAAAGATGCACGGATGATCCTTTGTCCCCACCTCTAAACCCCACCAAATCAGATGCACAAAACTGGCTGCTGCTGCCTTCTGCAGGAGCATGCTGCAAGAGTGAGAGTCTAGGCAAGCAGAGTATAAATCATCTGTGATATTCGAGCCTGTTTGAACTTTGCACTTTCTTTTCTCATTAGATAACATTATTGAAATCCTAGTGTTAAAGACCCACAAGGTCATAATGCAAAACTGAAAGGTAATAATTCTGCACATCCCTGACAGTCTCTTCTGCCACGAGGATCTCCAGCTTGGGTCTGTGAACACATGAGCCTGTGTGTTTTAAAATCTCTGCATTGTTGTGGCCAGATATGCCTCTAGGTCCAAATTGTTTTCTGCTCCTACCATAGTGGATGCACGCAAATTTGGGGTTTTCTTTATTATTTGCTTATATGAAATAAGCCCTCTTGAGCCTGAGCTCTCTTTCCAGCTCAGATCTTCTGAGAGGAGTCTTTACTCCTGTTATTTCTCCCTAAGACTCCTACTCCTTTAGTATTTAGAGGAGTGAGAACTGCCTTCTCTGTCACATGGGATGAACTGATGTAATGGTTGTTCATCTCTGTGTAGGGGGGCAAGTACCTACCCGTGGTGGTCAAATGGCAGCCACCACACATGGGAGACATTGTATGGCTGTGATTGTATTTTAGCCTCTGTGAAAACAAATGCTGCAGATCAACAAACTCTGTGGCTTGGACATTTGACTCAGGAAGGACCATGAAAGTGGAAAATGTATTTCCTTTTGTGGTTTTCACCAGCTCACAGTTAATTTCTCTTTGTCCTGGTGTCACTGATACTCTTGTCACTTCCCATGTCACTGATACTCCCAGAACATTCTGAGAAACACATGATACTGTGCAAGCACATGCTCCTGCTTCTTTAGAGCCAGCCGTGCTGATTAGCCAGACTGTGGGCAGCACAAAATATCCAGCCTGCTGCTGTTTGCTGTATTGCCCCAGAGAGGAGAAAAAAAGCTCTGCTAGACATCATCCTCCCCCTCAAAAAAAAACAAAACAAAAATTAAAATTATAATAATTAATTTAACAGTACACTCCATTAGGAGTAAATTTCCGTTCTTAGAGGGTTCCATGATGGAGTATAAATGCCTCATTAATATTGGATATATCAACCTGGGAGCAGAAGCAAAGTCAGAGAGAATAGTGACTGGCAATACAATGAGTCCACCAGACCCCACGCAGGGACGTTTCCTTTCGTTGCTCAGCTTGCATTCGGATGCAGCCCTCTCTCCAAAGACACCATCTGTGCGGGTTTCCAGCGCCTGGGCTGTACTTCTGAAGCACAGCCCTGGCTGGATTCCTCGGGCTTTTCAGGGCTTTTTGACCAGGGAAAGAAGCTGTGGGCAGGCTGAGTACAAGCCAGACCCCAGCTGACCTTGATGCTGTGTCCCACAAGCTATAAATACTGCTTTCTTCTCGGTATGCTGCGGGAAGAATCGTCCTGTAAGAAACAGCAATTCCTTGGTCTTCTCAGCTCTCCAGCCCTTCTGATCTCCAGAAGTAACTGATGGGAAATCTGTAACACCGTGCTCTGAGCCAAGCCCGGCAAGTGGACTGTGGTGCTTCAGGCTGCTTCATCCCAGCACAAAGCTGAGGTAATTCACCCATCTTGGTGCTGCTGTTAAGTGGCACCTTTTCCAAAGAAAAGTAGGAGTTTCTGGAGAGACAGAGGTGGATGAAGATCACAAACTGGGGATGGGTCCCATGAGCACCGAGAGGGGGACAAACTCATAGAGGGAGCAGAGGGGGATAGATGTTACAAGACTAATCCTTGCTCCCTTCTAGCTCTTCCTGGGTAGTAGGGAACAGAGTGTTTCTCTGTCTTCTCCAGGTGACTTCACCTGGTATTTCTTTTGGAAGGACTCAGATGGCGGCAGCGGAGGAAATACCCAGATATTAGCTGCTGTTTTCAAAAGCTCTTTCCTTCCAACACCTGGAGAAAGACTTCATACAAGCAATGTTTATTTCTTGGGCTCAATCCAAACTTGTGCACTTCAGCTTCCTCTGCTCTGGGATCTCTGAGTTCCTGAGTGTGCTCTGTGCTGAATGAAGTAGCTGGGACAACTTGATTCTATTTCTCTCTACACACCTGGATCCTTCAGGAGGAAGAATTAGTGGGAATCTCCTTCAGTATGGACAAATGATGATGCATCTTTGCTGAGTTGTTCCTGCTCTAAAACAGGGCACAGAAACATGACTTGCTCAAGGGTAACCGTGTTACGTTTGGGACATCTTGCCCACACCTGTGATGAACTCCCACATAAGTGGTGATGGTTTATGGGGGTGTTCACAGAGCCTGGGCACTAATGTCAGTAGGGCTTTCCCAGTGGTGTGGGGGGTCTGTCCTGACCTAATAAACCAGGCTGTGGGTAGTCCTGTTTTCTGCCACATGTGAACTCTTCCTGGACACTGCCACTGC
The DNA here is from genome assembly GCA_013397155.1 of Irena cyanogastra. Taxonomy (NCBI): domain Eukaryota; kingdom Metazoa; phylum Chordata; class Aves; order Passeriformes; family Irenidae; genus Irena; species Irena cyanogastra. The sequence goes on along the minus strand of VWZV01007556.1, from coordinate 341,455 downwards.
ACTTGGCCATGGTCCTCCCCTGTATAAAGCCCTTGTAGCAAGGCCTCTGAGCAGGAACCTCTATTCCTTGCAAGATTTGTCCCTTATGAATATGTAACAGGTTACATTACCTTCTTGAATCTGATATGCCTAGCATAACTAAACTTCTGTTGTATATAATGGAAAGGTTTCAGCAGAAATAGCATTGCTGATGTCTAACATCCTTCTCTAATTAACAAAGATAATTTTCTGCAATGTATGTGCACCTAATTACCATTCCACGTGATCATTAAGATGTACATGCAGTTAGCCCGAGCCTTGCTGCTCACTCATCTGGAGAAACCTTATACCTCAGAGAGGGAAAGCATGATAGAGGAAAGTGCCTGGAAGTCCAGTATTGTGCTCTGAATGTGCTCCCATTCATGAATGAGATACAGAATGCTGCTTTGCCCTACCAAGAAGAATACAGCCATGATTGACCTTGGAGTTCACCTAATAAACCAAGATACACATTACCAAGTCAGTGATGACTGTAAGCACTCTCAGTGGTTTTTTTGATGAGGTGTTTGTGTACCTCTCACTCTGTTTTCTCTGGGGCTTAGCATGACGTCCATCCTCTCCTACATTCCTCATGAAGCTGGAAACTTCTATTATCAGGCACACAATGACTCAGGCACAGTCTGTTCCTTCCTCTGCTGAGCTGACTGCTATCTGACTGTCTTGCAATCTCCCCTCTTATTAAGTCAGCTCTGGCAGGCAACTGAGTGCCTCTTGCTCTGGCTGAGGTGCTAAGTCTGGGAAAGGGAATGCATTGTATTAATTGTTGCCATATCTGACCCGTGTCTGGTTTCAGTAAGGTGACGGGGTGCGTGAGAAGGTGACTGCTATGCTCAGAAATGTGGGAAGCGTTTGCAGCGAGGAGTGAAACAGTGCCAAGATAATAACTGGGAATCGCTTTATTTCCAGAAGCTTGTAGTGGGTCACAGCACAAATCTATAAGGTTAGGTTTTTCCAGGTACGCTGCATTGGAGTGTGACAGCACCTTGTAAATGCTGACTGACCTAACACCACAGTCTCAGCAGGAGGAGAGGTTTTGAGGTGCCAGCCAGCACCATGTCTGAGTGTGACTCTGAGACCACACATGGCACCTCAATCCCTGGGCTGCAAAGCAGCTGGCAGCTCGCTCCTGCCCCATTCACCACTTTTTAACTAGATCTCTGCCATGAGTTGGGAATGGTGAGCTGTGTGAGTTAAAGATGAAGAACATTTATTCAGATTCCCACAAAGCAAAATTTTTCACTTTTGCAGAAGACTTATTATGGCAAGCACCTTTTTTTCTGGAGGAAGAGACTGAGCTAAGTCAAGGAAGGAGATGCTTGTGCCATACTTACTAGTTCAGAAACTCTGGAGGACTAAGAGTAACTTCAAGAGCACATGGGAAAAGCAGATTTGCTGACAAGTAAAGATCAGATGCCATTAGTTATTTTCCAAAGCGAAAGAGACAAACGAACATTCAAGGCCTGTTCCAAATCATGGTGAAGTCCAAAAGAGTGTTTTCTCTAGTGTCAGTGGGTACTGGAGCAGGTTGCTGGTGGAGTCCAAGAATGAGCTGATCTCAGTTGCTCTTTGTTAGCTTGTTTATTTATTTATTTTTGCTCAGGAGGTGCAGAGGACTTTCTGCTGATAATGAGTGCACAGCTTACACCTCTCACAGTGCGCTCGAGAGCCACAGTGAGTGACTTGTGAGGGTTTGCAGCCACCTCCACCCTCACGAACGCTGCTGCAAAACCCCTCAGGGAGCTGGTGGAAGAGGCGCTTGTCTCACCGCTGTCTCTCCCTCCTCCTCTTCAGCAACACACAGACTGAAAATCCCACCCTCGGTGATTCAGATCAACAGACGGCCCTGTTATTTCTCAGACTGAGAACTCTTAACATTTCCTGCTGACAGCTATTTTGGGAATACTAAGCCTGGATGTTTTGGTGGAAAGAGAATTCAAAGGGCCACAAGAGCAGGGGAATGAGTGAATGAACCCAAGCAACTCACCAACACTAAAAATTTTGTAACGCTTTTTTTTAAACACAGAGGGATCTTTGATAGCTCATATGGCAACAAAGACTTTTGTCATGCAGGCGTCTTGGAGTTACTATGAAAGCATCTCCATTGTGCCAGCATTCCGTTGCAGGAAGGAAAGCTTGTAGTGGAGCGTGAGATAAAAATATTTGTAAGGCTCATCACTTTTTGACATCTCCACTCCAGCACTTCCTCCCCAAAGCGGTGTTTGCAGACAGCTCTGCCGTGGCTGCTACTTCTGATCTTCAGCCTCACCCAGCAAACACGCTTGGAGCACATGTGCTGATGCAAACCCTACGAGGAGGTGGAGGAACTTAGAGTGACAGCCTGAAACCGATGGGGATAGCTCGTCTGTTCAAGGTGTGTGTGAGATCTGGCCTCCAGCGAGCAGTCATTATTCCTCACGCTGAAGCACAAAGGAGCTGAATCTGTCTGTGAAATTACATTATGCTACAGGAGTGGGAAAAAATTGATGTCCTGTGATCACAATTACACAGGTGCTGGGCCGTGCTGGAGACCACTACATGGTTTTGTTTTGATTTTAAAAAAGTAGCTGGGTTTTCAAGTCATTCGATAAAACAAAATCTGTGACTTTCAGCAGAGGTAGTACAGGCACTGGATTAGGATCCGTGTGACTAATTTCAAAAGCGTAGTTCTTTTGGAAAAAAAGTACTACGCTTTATATTTCTCTCTTTTTCCTACCTTCTGCCTCAAGATCTCAAGGCAGAGGAACATTTGTACAAATTACAGCTAACCGAGAACATACAATACAATTTATCCACAATAAGTGCTTCTACTTTAAGAGTTCTTTAGGGTAAAATGGTGCATATAAATTTGCATTTTAGAAGAAGATTCAGCCTTTCTAGGTCTGTGCAGTGAAGACTCTGCCCTGCTAAATATTTCCTTGTAGCTAAAACAGCCTTAGTATCGCCCTGGTGCCCAATCGTCGTGAGTTTGGGTGGATGGCATGGTTCACATGGGAATGTTTGAAATGCAGCGTGCAGTACACTTACAGGGAATATAAAGGGAGGTATCAGGACACGTGGGGCTTGCTACTGCCTGAGGGTGCAGAGTATATGTCATAACCATTTGGAAAGCCACAGGTTTCCCAAGCTCACTTTCAGCCTCCAGGCATGTCTTTGCACGTGGTAGGACACATCCATCCTCACAGCAGATAGTGTGGCTTGTGTAGGTAAGCCAGAGACTGACTTTCAAGTGGACAGACCACAGTTTGTTGACATGCCTGGAGAGTCTGGAATTTGGAAAGAAGAGAGAAAGATTCATGAGACTATTCTGAACTTGAAGTTGCTGTGTGTAGTACTTTCTTGCTACTCAGCAGAGTGCACTGAGTAGGAAAATGGAACAAAAAAAAGTATGTAATAATTTGAATTTGAAAGTGAATTTTGATTTGATTGAGTTCAGCAGTCCTTCTGAGTTTGACTTCTGCATTTATTTGTATATTCAAGCTCTACAAGAATGGGGGCTTGCCAAGTGAATTTTAAACAGAGATGTTAATGTACTGACCATCGGTGAATTCTGAATAGTTTATATTCTTATAAAATTTACACTGTTCTGTTTTGTTACCTAACTCCCCTTACCAGGGAATAGAAAAGAAATAGATGGATATAGCAAATATTGTATATTATAATTTATAATGGACTGCTCTACAGGGAAGACATTATTTGCAGGTGTTACCATTGAACCTAAGTAATGAATAAATTAGAGAATAATGCAAATTTATAGAGAGTTGTCAGACAAAGGTGAAATTCATCATAAAAAATATTAGTTGCAAACAGCTTGCTGAGCTTCAGTTCTTACTCCTGTGTCTCTGAGGCACCTTAACTACTCACAGGCCAATAACCTTCAGTTCCAGCATGGCAGGCTATAAACTCCTCTACCTGACTTGTAGAATCAGAAGAATTTTAATTAAAATATTGATGAATATTCATGCCCTCCTTCAGCTCCAAAGTGACCTCAAAGCAGAAGGGGGCTTTCTTTGTGAAGGTATTTCAGTCATTCTCCTTTCACCTCTCTTGTTGCTGAATATCATGTGAAGCTTAATTTTGCATTGTGTCAGAGTACCAGCAAGGGGCTTAGTCCATTAAAGGTGCTATGTTTTGGATGGTGAAGCTCATTTGTGCCTCTTGACTCTCAGTGAAGCATGGGTCCCTCAAAAATAATGCAGAAATGTCATGTCCAATGTAGAGTAGTGGTCGTTGCCACCTAGAAAAGGGAGACAGATCAGTGATCACTCAGCCAGGGTAGAAGCCTGCCATCTCATGCCAGTGCTGATGGGCTTGCTTGTGTTAACAGGCTGCTGTTAGCATAACATCTTTTGGGAAAAGTCTTTTGGATATGGGACATCTCTTCTGTGTCAGAGACTTACAGAAAAAAAAAAAAAAACACAAAAACATTTGGCCCTGATGCTTTAAGTTTTAAAGCACTGGTATAAGTCCTTAATTTCCTGTCATTTTTCCTCATTCTGTTTGTGACATCTAATTATCACACGGATATGAATTCTGAAGCAGCTCATGCCCTCTCCCTGCCTATTCCTATTTCAATAAAATAAAGATTATAATGTCTGCTGATCTCACAGGGGTGTTGTGAGGGACCATTTTATGGCGTTTTGTCTTAGAAGAGAAGCTATAAAAGTTCATAATCTCTTATTAGTGATGCAGATCAGTTTGGAGTGTCCATAAAGGCTTTTCAAGACATTTTGTATAAAGTGTTTTGAACCAGTGAGGGCCCCCCTGTATTTGTAGTGCTGCAGGTCAATGGGGTTCATCCTACCTCAAGCACTCTGGGATGGGAGACATGGGTCACTTTGTCTTCACAGACACCTGTGGAGACATGGGGGAAACAGTCTGTTGGAGGAAATGGATCAGGCCACTCATTCTTCCCAATCAGTTACCCTAGACCTGCTTGTCTCCCTGTTCTTATCAAGGCCTGGATTTTATTTTATTTTATTTTATTTTATTTTATTTTATTTTATTTTATTTTATTTTATTTTATTTTATTTTTCCCCCCCTCTGTGAACAGTCTCTAAGGGAGGCACTGGGATGTTGTCCTTTTGGCTTTCCCATTTGAGATTGAGCTGAGATTAGCCAGGGAATAACTCCTGCCTCGGTCGCAGTGCCTTTGCTTTGATGCAAGTATTTCAGTTTTAGTCATCATCTCTCCCCAGCAGCTGCCAACCACACCCCCACCCTCACAGGATGTTGTGTCCTGAGATTCATGTGGGCAAAATAAATAGACATTTGCTCAAGTTTCTCACATACAGAAGTCTTTGGCAAGACCCACCCCACCCTTCCATACCCTCTTTGGTTTGCTTTCCCTCTCTGCCTGACTGTTCTCCTGTAGGAGCCTGTTGTGATTTCCTCAAGTGAATCCTTTTGGGAGAGTCATTGGAGGACAGTGCCATAACTGAAACAGCATACCAGAGCTGAGTGAACATTATAGCAAGCTCTTCTGTAACCTGCGGCCTAAAAGAAGCACAAAAACAAAATCTGAGGGAGAGCTGCTGTTATTATGTTACAGAGACTGTGGTTTCCCTTGCTGTGTTTTGCCACTATCTTGCTTTTCGCTTTCCACCTCTGCTCTGTATGAGATTACAAGACTTCAAAAGCATTTAGCTATTATCCAGAATATAAAATCTCAGCATGACCTGCTGGTTAAATCATAATCCACTATGATACAATGTGTGCCATTTCTTCTCTAGATTAAACCTAACCAGGAAAGAGGAGCTGTAGCATTTCCTCGTCCACTCTGCGAACACCAGCCTGGTGGGAACAACCAGGACCACTGCCATGAACATCCTCCTGCCCATCTCTGAACAGGATGTGCAGGAGAGGTGGGATCCACTACAAACAGCTGAAGTTCTGGTGTGAAGGAGAAGCAGCCCTGTCTCCTGCTGCTTGCTGCCTTTTTCTTGCCCTGCTGCTTTCAGTAACACCATGGAATGCTGCTGTCTAGTGGCCTGCTGCAGCCACTGGAAATAGAGTTGTGTGTTCTTTGTGAGACTCATCAGGGAGGTGGGGAGCAAACCTTTGTTCTCATCACAATGTAATGCTGGCTTGCTTGGATCTAGCTCCTGGCCCTGCTTAACCAAGATAATACTCACCTTCTTTGAGAAGTATTTTTCCTTTCCCCAAAAGCCAGTTCCAAAAAGGAAAATTGTTCCACTTTTAGTTCTAGCAGGCATGAAAGTTTGTTTATAAATCAGCAACCCACACAGCATTATGAGGGATCAAACCTTATTCTGTCAAGGCCACTGAAATTGGCTTATCATAGTGCTGGATCTTGTGGTGTGCAGTCACAGCCCATTTTTAAATAGTTGGATACTGTCTCTCAGAACGAGTTTATGGCTGGCTGTGTGGAATGTTCTGCGTGAGCTTTCAGAGAGCATCCCATTGGCAGCATCTGCTGCATGTCCCCACATACAGGCCAATCACATGAGCCAACCTATCACAAACAGAAGGCTGAAATCAGGCCTTGGTGAGGTCTGCAGAAAAGCTTCTGCCCCTCTCCCAGGGTTTGCCAGGGCACAGTGACATCAAGGGGCTCACCCTTTGCGGGAGCAGCTTTACAGGTGGAGATGGAGTCAGCCCTGAGGATGCAAGTGCGGCTGCTGAGGTGAGGAAGGATTTATCTTCCGCAATCAGCAAAGGGGCTTTTGCTTTAGAAAGGTTTACTGCTTTGGAGGGTACGGGTACTGAGAGCTGGCAAGGAGCGTGGAGGTGGAGTCAGTGAGCTGTAAGTAAAATACAGGCTCTTGGGTCCACAGTGTATGTGGTTCAGCACCACTAGTCACATAACAGGTTAGTTTTCTTCCCTGTCACACTTCCACAGTATACTGCATCCAAACACCACTAAAGGAATGACATGACACAGTATCAGAACATTTTTCTCTCCTTGTAGCAAGAATATATAATAATCTCTCTGGAAAGCACATCTCAGACTATTTCTAAGAACAATAGATGCTTGTAAGGCATCCAGTGAGGTCAGAATAGCTGGAGGCTGCAAGTCTCATAATAACTTTTTGTGCTTGCATTGTGTTTCATTTTCAGACTGATCTGAGTAGGAGAGAGGAAGTAAACAGATTTTTTATTCGTTTTTTCTTTTTTTTTCTTTTTTTAATGGTTACTTCTCAAGTCAGTGGGGTTTTTTGGTTTTTTTTTGGAAAACCAGGACTTGCCATCTTAATTATCACACTGGTAAAAACAGGATCATGCCACAGAAACAGGGCTCCTCCTCTTCAGAGCAGACCTTGGGGGTCTATAAAGGTGCTCTGGTCTCTCTACTTAAATGTTGCATGATCATTTCTGGTGCTAGGGAAAAAAAAAAAAAAGATCATCACAGAAACTCATGGGACCTGATTATTCTTTATAATGACTTGATTCATTGAAAGGGAGGCCCTGATATTTAAGATCCATTTTGCTACCCATCTATGAGAGAAAATCCAGATTTCACTTAGCCTTGGGAAATGAAATGGTGTTACTAGATGTCCTTCAGGCTGGGATTAGATCCCTAGTGTACTGTGTTCTTTTCAGTGGTGTGAACAAAATCACAACAGGCTCTAAATCAGTGTTATTCTATATTGCTGCTAATTAAGGTTGCATAGACTTGGATTTGAGGAGGATTTTGAAGAGCTTATTTGTGTTTGTTTTTCTGCTGAAAACCATTTAAAAAAATTTCATTAAGCTATATAAAACCAGATCATAATGTACAAAATCATATTTGCTGGAGAGGGTTTTCAGCACTCCCTAGGAAGAAGTCATTTATGATAATCTGAATTACCACAATTTGGCAGGAGGAGAAAGAAATGGAGGAATTTGTACAATTCCAGGCCCTGTTTTCTGACTGTGCCACTGTCACCCATACTCTGGGCAGCTGCCTTGTACTATCAGGTAGAGAGAAGTGAGTGCAACAAGACACTGCTTTGAGCAGAGGCCAGGCAGCCAGAGTTACAGCACTTAAATCAAAATTGGGGTTGTGCTTTTTTCCTCTACGTGATTTTCTACAGAGGCTGGGTGAGGGTATCTATGTATCTGGGTATCTATGTATGTGCTTTGGCACAGGGGCAAGGTGCTGTAGCCTACATGGCTGATGTTGAATAATATTTAGTTGAAATACACAGTGCTTCTAGTCTCAGAAAATACTTCTGTCAGCAAGTCATTCATTTCAGTGTCAGAACGGGAAAAACAATTCAGCAAATATTTTCAGGAAATACAAAAACGTAAAAAGCAGATGCATTTAATGGACATTGTAGTAGCATTTTCAGCCCAGAGATTTTTATTTTGCAGTTTCTGTGATTTGACAGAATCTTCGACAATTTGAGTATTTATTGGTAAAGAAATCCACTTTTATCTCCTTCTTCCCTCTCCCCTCCAATACATCCTTACATATATCTTTACATGCACGCTTGCCATCCAAGTGTGAGGACACATATTAGGGATAGGGGAATGCTGAGCTGCAGGGCCTTCTCTGTCTGATTTGTAGTTCTGAAAGGAAACTTCACTGAGCTTTAGGATATTTTTGGATACTGTCTGTCTTTTCAGTTGAAATTCTTTCAAGTTAAAAAGACTTGAATATGCAGAGCAAAACATGCTTAAATATTTGGACCAAAACCTGACACTCAGCTACCCTTGCTGGAAAAGCACCCAATTCTTCTCACCTTGTCTGAGCCAATGAGTATTTACCCATTTCAGTCTCACTCCACTTTCTGATGCTTGAAATTTCCCCTTTCTCTATCCCTCCAACACAATCAATTTATAGCCCACTGCCAAAAACTAGGCGTCTCTGCCCACTCTGTCTTGAGTGTTTCAGATTATCTTGCATCCACTGGGTCCCACAGAGTCCCATCTCTCCCAACCCTGCCCCACATTTCTCTCCCAACCCCACATTTCCCATCTTCCTCCCTGGAGCCTGACCTTGTGCTAAGGTTCTTCAAGTGCCAGGCTTTTCTTCACATAACTTTTAACCGAGTCCTGGACCAAAAATCAGGCACCCAAGGATGCCTGCTCTCTGGATCACTTCTCCATGGTGGTAATGACCTTGTTCCTCTGTGCATCTCTTCACAGAACTTGCAGCACCTGGGAGAAAGAGTGGGTGGGGCCTTTTGTGCATCTCCAGCTCGTTTTCCTTGCTGTCGGGGTGGTACAGTATGCTCCATCCCTGCTGCAGGGAGGGCCTGAACCACAGACCTTCGGAGGTGAAAAAGAGCAGCCTTCTGACCACCTGCATCCTCCTCAGTATGGGGAATAACCCTGGAGCCCAGATAGGAAACTGGCCCTACACGGACCTTTTCTTTTTCCTTTCTGAAAAAGAGGGGAAAAGAGGTTTTGGACAGCTGAAATTGACTTTTTTCGTTTCATTTTGGTCTGGCCATCTAACTGAAAATATCAATTATTTCCACAGTCACAGGCACTTTTGCAAACTCCCACTCTTCATGACCAGCACTGCGTTGGAACTTTATGGATTTATTATCACAGAAGATTCAGCCTCAGCTCTTTGGTTTCTATAAACAATGTTCTGTTCTCCTTTATGGCTACTTACACCTGTTCAGAACTCAGTGCTAACAGCACTGCTCCATGCACATCTGCACACCTGCTACCTGAGGTTAAAAGCTCTTGACCCAGCCATGACCCAGCCACTCCTCTTTCTGTTGGACCTGTGCCATTCTCGGCCTTTGTGCTTGTTCTTCATACAGTCCAAGGTGTAATACAGCTGTTGCCACTATTCCCCAAACACCTAAATTGCTTTTATTTCTTACAGCTGACACAGAGGCCAAAATACCTCATGCTACTAACCAGCTCTGTGTTTAGCCTAGTAAATTATAGCTATAGCCTAGTAAGTTATATAGTAAGTTATAGTAAGTTAACCTTGCCATAAAGGCTGCCTTTCCAAGAAAGGGCACAGCTGGAGAGTACTTGGCCCTACCTCCCTGTGCACAAAACTGGAGTGGAGTAGCTGGCATTAAGCGTGGCACACCTTGTAGCAAATTCTGATGTGCTGGCAAACCCTCCTGCCCGGTTTGCTGCCAGTAGGAAAGGCATGACCAGCTACCAAGGGAGCAGAGCACAACATGGATGTGGGACACCGTCCTCAAAGGCTCAAACAACAGATGGATCTTTCAAGGCTTAAAAGATGTCCTCTTTCCTTGGGAGATGAAGGTGTGTATTTTTAACAAAGTTCCTCTAAAGTGCTATAAAGGGAAGACCAAAGCCATCAGGGAGGTCCCGGAACTTGGAGGCTCCCCAGAGCATATACTGTGTGAATTTTGTGCTTACAGCTGGATGAATTCACAGTTCTTTCCTTCCAGAGAAGGGGTGGCCTGACGTCTTTAAACCTGGACTTAGTATTTTGGTCAGTTTATGCCATTTTTGATCTCTATATCTTCAATTTGGACTCCATATGAACCACCCAGGATTTGGGAATGGCATTCCTCAAACACAACCAAAGATCTGGAGCATGATATCCTGATGAAAAAAAATTATGTGTTCCCTGTTTGGCACATTAATGGAATTAGTTTCTTCTGTGGTTTATAAATCTAGTTGAAGTTTGACTGCAAGCTCAGTAGTATGGCTGGTGACACATCACCCATGCTGCAGAAGTCCAAAATTCACCATGAAGTAATGTAAGTTTTTCCAGCGCTTTTTTTCATACTACACTTTAATGCATAATGCAGGGTTTTTTTATTCATTAGATAATAGATACTTCAGGTAATGAAAATTCATTTTGTGTAGCAGAAATACCAAGAAGAAGTGGATTCTTATAGCTGTTCAAGGGCTCAAAAGTGGATACTTGTATGCTTTCATGTTTGATTCTTGTTCCACATCACTTCAGAAGCATAATTTTTGTTGACAGAAAATTGGCCAGGCTTAATAAAACAAGGTATTTCTGTATCAGCTTCTGAGTTCTTTCTAATGTGTTGTCATTTTAGGAGCTAATTGACTTCATAGGCAAGTTACATTGGGACCAAATTTTCAAAGGCTTATGGCTCTGTGGAAAGTTAATCCATAGGAAAAAATTTAAATAATACTAGCAAAGATTAATCTGCTTTATTTCCCAGGTCTGCAGGATGCAGAGCACCACTGAATGTTACTTTAGGGAAAGAACACATACAGTAAAACCCCCAGCTCGTGTGACTCTCCCAGCTGTCACACATGGGTGGCGCGGGGACCATTTTGTCCGTGTCAGGAGAAGCAGAGCATCTCAAAGCATCTTCTGGTTGGTGCAACAGGAAGCTGGAGAGCTGACCCACCAGATGTAATTCCAGATCCCTTTAGAGGGTGGAGGATCCCTTTACTGCCTCCATCTCCCATTGGCAGTTGCACGGTTTCTGAACCTGCCACCTCCAGAGGAACCTGAGCTCCAAGAGCTGAAGCTGCTCAATTCAAGGGAAATACATGCACTCATTCCCTTGGATGTTACTGTCTCCCATTTTGTTTGCAAAGAGAAGCAAATCACCCAAGAAGACTTCAGAGTCAGCCTGTCAGAAGATATTATGCAAATTACCAAATCACATGGGCTCATATTTAGAGCAGGCAAGTGAAAAGAGAGAAGTGTTTTGCTGTAACATGGTCTGAATTATCTGCCTGACTTTGAGGCACAAGATTGTCAAGTGACTTGCTCACTTAGATGGCATGTAAGGTTGGAGGAAACCAATCATGTATCAGAAGTGAACTTTCCAGTATAAGCAATTGTATGCTCTGTACATATATGTATGTATAAAGAAATTAGGACATACACACACACACACACACACATGTACTGCTCAATCGTACCCTCTTGTAAAGTCATCCTCATTGCCATGTATTTCACAAAATCAAAGGGATTGTTTCCATTTAAAAAAACTCTCATGCAATCCTTCCTGTCTCATGACATTCAAGTCTATGGGCCTCAAGGGCAATGCAGGAAAGCTTTGAGATGGGAATTGGCTACATGTACTATTGTTTCTACTTTCAGCAGGAGATCCCTTAGGCCCCCCTGTTTTACAGATTTGTGCAACTCTGGTTTTGGATTACATTTCTTGCTAAAGAAAGAGTGCTGCCTTGTCAGAGGTGGCATCAGGATGATTATTGAAAGGGCAGTCACTGCTCCCAGGCCAGCCCTTCCTCCTTCAGACCAGAAGACCACTGCAAACTCCCAAGGTTTGCAGGTAAAAAAAGAAGTGTGATGTGTATAGTGCATAGACTCCAGTTTGAGATCCTTCATGGCTCTTCCCTAACTCGCTCAGCAGCTCTGGAAACATGTTTGGACAGAACAGGTCATTTCTGCTCAACCCCTGCTCAGTGTTGGCTACCAAGAGAGGCACATTTCTCTGTTTATCAAAAACAGAAGTCCCATTGCCCAAAAACTGCAGTGTCTGTGTGAAATGGGAATAAACAGGACTGAGGAGAAGCAGCCTGAGGTCCAGAGAGATCAGGCTGAGGCACAGGAAGAAAAGTCACAGTGGCAATTGCCACTATGGTGCAGCAGTTTGGGGTCTCGCTGAACTACTTATCAAAACCTCCCCATGAGCAGGGCAATGTCTTCTTCTTGCAGCACAACCCTGCCCTGTGAGTATGAGAAAGCTGTCTGTTTCAGGAGGTCACCTGGGCAGCAGCTCAGGCTGGGCAGGGGATTCTGAGCATGGTGGCCCCTCATCCACAGAGCTCTCCTCTCCTCTCCTGGACAGTCACACGATTGCTGGCTGTTGTGGCCACAGAGCTGGGAACTCTCCTTGTGGTACTGCATGCTTGGTCACATCTTGAAGGTGTTGCCTTCTAATGGCTGACACAGAAACAGGATCAAGTCCAAAAGGGAAGGTAGGTGGGCGTGTTTCTTTGAAGCCAAAGTTCCACAGACTCACAGAACAGTAATACTAGTAATATTACTAATAAAAGTGTGCTGGAATTACTGAATTTTGCACATCAGATTTTCCCAAAGATTTCCATACATATGTTACAGTGAATTACAGCTTATTTTATATTCTGTAAGTACTCGAGTTCATGGGCAGGTCCTGACTTCCTGTGAATGACATAAAGCTGCCCACACCCCCAGTGCAATCTCTGAAACAGTTTGTCAGTGTCTTCAAATGAAAATGTGGCAAATACTCCCAAAACTCCCATCAAGGGCTGTATTCTCCCTCCTGTGCTGCAGTCAGACAGCAAAGACTCCTCAAATGGGTGGAGGAAAATCTCCTTACACAAGCATTGCACATACTGGTTTTGGTCTGTCACTTCCTCACACCATCACATCCCCACCTCCCACCCCCCACTGCTCTCTGTAACCTGGAGTTAAGAAAGCAGTTCATCTGATAACTCCAGGAAAGGTCACAGCATTTGGTTTAACATTTAACTGAAAGAATAAGCAGCCTGGTTCTCTAGAGTGCCAGGGATGATGATCTAGTGGCCTGTGCACAGGACCAGAAGTTATAAATTCCTAAATCTTAATCCCAGCACTGACAATTACTTCTCTGGCAACCTTGAGCAAATTGCTTAACCTTTCTGCTTCTGCCTCTCTCCACTGCAAAATTGTGAATTCTGCCTCACCAGGTTTTTTTGAGAATTAATTTTTTAATGTGTGTGTTTAATTGTCTGTCTGATGGTGTTGGTTGTGTTCTGTATGTTTTTTCTGTATCTAACACAGTTGATATCTGCTTCATGTGGGTGTTCAGAGCCTGATGGAGAAACCTCAGACAGCAGTTTCCCCTCACAAAGAGTCTTCCAGCAGACTTGGGACAGGAAGAAGGAATGATTACAGGAGGCTAAAGGAGACCATTGACCCACGGATTGCCTTTCCTGTAGGAAACTTCCCTGGTTGTCTCAGCGTGGGGGGAGAGGGCCATAGGAATCACTGTCTGTTGATGTTTCAGACCACAAGGATTCTGCCTAATTGCCTGCTGCAGAAAGTGGGGCTGTAGCTTGGAAGAGGAATGGTGCTGTAGATGAGCAACATTGTGTGTGTGCTGCAGATCTGCTGTCAAATGGTAACTCAGAATATTTAACTTTTAAGAAGTATGGAATCAGGCCCTTCAGGACAGTTGCACTCTGAAAAGAGGATGAGTGAGGCAGCTCTGACAGTTTCACTTCTCTCCACACTCACCTATCAATGCTACTTCATATGCCATTAATTAGACTTAATAGTCTATACTTTATCTCCCTTGTCATAACAAATTAAGTGTGAAAGACTCCAACAAGAAAAAAGCACTCAAGTGATCTCAACACTAACAAGCTCAGTTTTCCTGACAACCTGAATTCAGCAAAGTGCTTCAGCATCTGCTTAAAGTTCAGCATGTTTTCAGGTGTTCTGTAGTTCTGAGGAGTTCTGAGGCAACATCAAGTGAAGGGCAAACCTCCAAGGTTGGGTTGCTCAACCTTCCAAATTGATGTTAGTACTTCTGCCCTGGGCAAGTTATTGTCTCCATTGCAGTGGTGTTGTTTGCCTAAACAAATAGATAGTGGGAGCCTTTCATTTGTCACTGATCTTCAGCTTAAGGGCAAGTCACTCATTTGGAACCCAAATTTTCCAGCTCAGTGGCTACATTTTTGCTTCCAATCTGGCTGCTTATATATGAATTTTTAGTTAGGCAGAAGATCAGCTCTGAAAACTTTGGCTCCAGGCAGCAACTGCATTTCAAATAAGCTAGCCTGAGCATACATCACAGAAATGTGCTACACTCAGAGCTGGGGATGGGGAGGGCTCTCAGAGATGCAACCCAACTATTTTTGGTTCCAACTTGGGTCATTATATACTCACTCTCACATTCTCAAACTTGAAGGACATGAGCCATGAAAGTTGAAAACCTTAAAGACAGAAGTGTCACCTCCATTAAAACCAGCAGTTCCCCAGATGTCACTGAAAGTTCTTAACACCTTGAGGGGTCAAAACTGTATGCTATAGAAATATTATCTGGAGCTTTTAAATATTTTGGCTTCCAATCCTGGCCCGAATATGGAAGAACAAATGAGTTCAAAACAGGAAAGAGAAAAAAAGATCCCAAACCAAAGTGCTCACATTTTCACTGGATCTTGAGGGGTTTGACTTGAATTTTGTTGGAGGGAGATTGTTCAGCTGTGCTTCTGTTTTTATTTCAAGTGTCTTCGTGCACTCCAAGATGGGCACTAATACAAGAAGTAGCATAGCACGAAATAATCTTAATTTATGCCTTCAGAACAAAGCCCAGAAATATGTGCTGCCATAAAGATTCCTGCTGTGCCGAGGTCCGAGGTCTGCCTGTATCTTTATTGGCAAACTCTTGCAGGGACAAGGGGCAGGCAAAGGCACGACTTGAACCAGGTTGCTTCTCACTGCTGCAGTGAGAAATCAGTCCCTGCTGCTGCCAGTTAGAGGGCTAATTTAGAAGTGGATCCTGAACCCTTGGAGAATGGCTATCTGAAGGAAATTTCCTGCCGCTGTCAATGGTGCTGTGATCCAGAGCCAGGCAAAGGCTGAGCTAGCAATTGCTGGGATAAGCATTGTGAGGGAAAGTGGTGTTTGGGAAGAAAAGTAGGATGCTTCCATATTTATGCAAGGTTCAAAGAGTATACGAGATTTGGAAGAAAACAAGAATGCAGGCTTGCTTTCTTGAGATTCGAGGGCTCACACCCCAAAGACCAGCAGCAGGTTATGTCCAAAATTGCTGGGTATTTATCATTAAAAATCTCCTGAAATGTGGCATGCTGAACTTTTCCCATGGCCAGAGCATTTCAGGCTCTTTCCGGATGAGGCCTAAGATAATGTTATTTATTTATAAATTCTTCCAGAGTGTCTATTTTGTATTAATCACTGACCTTTGTCATCTTCCCTCTCTATCTATGGTCTCACCCCAAAAGCCAGCTGAGCTGATTAATTGTTAAGACCTAACTCAAATTCAGGACTCTCACATGAAATAAAAAGATTAAATCTAGATTAAATCTGATTGCCCACTGGTGCAACCTCACAGAAATTGTTTAAGCTTAAACTAGGGATGAATTTTTCTCAGAGTCATTAATTGCTTTGGTTACTTACATTTCTTTGCCTGAAATACATTTAATACTCATTTATTTACTGCAAAAGAGTTTTACATCACAGCCAGTATCTGGCATAGAAGGAAAGACAAGCAAACTGTCCCAAATTACCAGGAAGCTATAATCCTCAGGGAATTTTCTCCTATCTAAATTGGAACTACCTCAGTAGCAGAAGGTTACTGAGGGATACTTTAACAAGAAGGAGTGAAACAGATCTTCCATTGTGATCGGCCGTGCAAGCTCTCTCTGTTCTTGGTAGCAGTAGGGCTGAAGCTCGACATGGGAACGTATCTGGATCACCATCCAACCCTGTACCATCATTTTGCCTTTCAGAAGGGTTCATTTTTTATCCCCAGATGCTTTTCCAAGTTCCTTTGCCAGACTCTGCACTTTTAAGCTATGACTGGCAACAGATTCAGAGCAAACCAGTATGAAGAAAGAGGATTTTCTCCTAGGATTCCTGACCTGAGTAGAAATAGGCAGTACTGGAAATAGTGCAAAACCCTTGAAAACCCTTTTCATCTTCCTTGAAAACTTTCCAGCCCATTTTTGCAGACTGCAGACATTTGGGCAGTACAGATGAACTCTGGATAACCACCCAAATTTTTGGGTTTACCCGTTGCTAAAAATATCACAGACTGGAGGGCACTGTCCTGAACTGAGTCTTCAGGCATTTTGAAATACACCCAGCCCTGGCTGAAGTGATCATTATAATCTGGCAAGGAAAGCAATCTGGATTCCAAACTGTAGCTATTTTTAAAATCATCTTGCCAAAGCTCTGTTGGAGACTGAAAAGGAAACCATTTTAGCCTGAAAAGAATGATCAGTAATTTCTTACTCTTGGTGTAATATTTGTTAGCAAGAAGCATATAACTGTAGGTAAATTGCATACATCTTAGCAACTGTTAAGATCTGTAATCTTGCTGTAGAGTCCAAAATAATGGAAATAATGTTTTAAAAGCCCTCCAAACTCTGTCACAAATTTTAGTTACCACCTACTCATGGCCTCCCACGCACTCCAGGAAACCAGCTAGATTTCCCAGCTGCTCTGCAGCAAGCTCTTTACAAGCAAGAGTACAATTATACTCCAAACAAGGCTGGAGGTTTCCCTTACAGATGACTTTACAATCTTTTCTCACAGTACAGTAGGCCAGAGATGTCAAGCCGTATGGTGGGCACATGCACCAGTGTGGTCAGGTGAAACAACAGTAAGGAAGTCTGGTTGTGTTTAATGCCTTTGGGGATTCCCTTCCCAAAGAAGCTTGTTATTTCTGAAAAGAGACAAAATAAAATGTTCAAGGCCAGGTTGGATGGGGCTTTGAGAAACCTGGTCTAGTGGAAGGTGCCCCGGCACATGGAGGGGTGGGGTTGAAACAAAATAATCTTTAAGGTCCCTCCCAACCCAAATAAATCTATGATTCCATGAAAAGCAACATTAGAGAGCAGGTTGCAAAGGTGGTAGCGGGTAGGCTGTTGTCATCAACACCCATCCTGGGAAAGCCATTTGTGTAAAGAGTGGGAGAGAGTAAGGGTGACAGGAGAGCATGATCAGTGCAAAGAGGAGCCTAAATAGAAATGAGTGAGCAGGGTGTGAAATCCAGAGAAAGGACAGTGTGAGCCACAGCACAGTGATTGAGAGTAGAAGATGACAGCAGTATCACCTGTTTTCAAGTGTCTGAAAGGAGGGACTCAGGCAGAGGTGGATTGCTGGCAAATCTTTTACTGTTTTTACCTTCTCTCTGCATAAGACGACGATGGATTATCTACATTTAATAGGAATTTATGACCCAATGAGTGATATTTAAAAGACTCAATGATGCATTTAATAACCAAACATTCTTCCTGATTAGTGCTCATTTGATCTCTCAAGGATAGTGCTCCCTCTGACTGAGATTTTTAAAAAATGCCTTTGTCTCCCTATAGTTCATGCCAGAGTCCAGGGAAGCTACAGACATCACAAATACCTGGGGAATTAATTTTCCTGAGAATGTATGAATAATATACTTTATACATCTTTAGTTGCTCTCTCTCTCTCTCTTTCATAGCATCCTTTTAGAAGGATGCAGAGGTTGGAAAGAAGAAATCCTGCTGATTCTTCATTAGAGGTGTTTTTTTTCCTTTTGTTGTCAGTTTTATGAAAACTCTTTGAGCATTAATGCAAATTCTTAGCCATTTGCAAAGGTGAACAAAATTGATCTCAAGTAATCTGCATGAGTTTAGTAATTTAGGTAAAACTGAAAAGGAATGGACTTGTGCCACTTGGCAAAGGCTGTGTTTCTCCTCTTTTCTGTGTCACCCTTTCGAAAATATGCTAGCTTGGATTCTCAGCTCTCCATCTGAGAAAAATCAGAGATGTAGAGAATGGGAAAAGAAGCACTATTTTTGACATTGAAAATTCACTTCTAGGAAGACTACTCCTTTTCTACTACTTCTGGTCCTGAAGATAATCAGGAATGTGCAGTATCCTAGGACAATAGGATTGCTGTGTGTCTCTGGTCACATCTCTTCTTTGGCATCCCTTACGTTTTTTGGGATTCCTGCTAAGGAGAGGAAATCAGCCTTCCCCTTAATCTTGCAAAGGTTTCTCTTTTCCACTCTAAACCCCTCAAACCCATTTAAATCAGTTTCAGGGAAAGAGGCAGGAGTATACCCTAGTTACCTATCCCACTGCTGGCCTGAACTTACGGGCAAACACAAAACGTCTGCTGCAGTCCAGGCAGTGCATCATTTTTAACCTTCTGCTGTAGGAACTCTGAAAGCAAGATTTGTATCCAGAGGCCACCAGATGTTGAATAGTGGCTGTTTCCTTCTTGTTTACCCTGTGACTGCCTTCCAAAGTTAATCACCATTCGACAGACATGGGCAAACAAATCTTTGCCCATCTCAGCAGCCTGGTGTTCTCCTTTAGTAGGTTACTGTGACTCAGCAGGTAAAGGAAAGCACTAAAGTACTTCTTTAGGTTTTCCTATAAATCACCCCATCACAGAGAGGGATTTGACCACCCACAGCAGAGTAGCAGCTGGTTCCTTTTGCAGAAGCCCCTTGTCTGCATGCTGGCTTTGCTGCCTTTAGCTGAACTCCTCAAAGAGTTTTATAGGCAAGTGCATCAATATCAACCAGATCAGCCTTAATTTAATAACTATTTCTCCACAGCAAGGAGAAAACGCTACCTCCCTGAATCCCCCATGCCTGTGCCTGCCATCTCATGGACCTCCTCCATCTCCAGTGAGAACCTGCTGGCTGCAGCAGTGCAGGAGCTTTCACCCATTTTATTTAGCACAGACCAACCTCCACCACCCGCCTTTGCTTTATTTCCTCATAAGAGTCACAAAACTTTTGATGACCTTCCTTTTTGCTCCTGAAGAAAGGTTAACAGCCCTTGGGGCTTTTTGTTTTTCCTTCCCCTTCAGAAGTCAGCTCAGTTTTAATGATAAAAATAAACAAGACCATTGAAATGTCCCCATGGATCCAAGCCTGGTTTAACTCAGCAGAAGGGCACTTCCCCTCCTTTCTTTTGTCCATTAGGCCTGCCACTGAAACCTGTACTTGAATTTCAATGCTTTTTTTACATGGGCATGATTTATCTCCAACTTTATCCTGCTAAGTTTGCTTCTCAAGCTCACTCTTTATTACATCACAATAAAAGCATTATACAACTCATGGCTCCCTACAAATAAAGTTTCTCAGAGCAGTTAGCACAAGAAGACATTAATGAATGTTGCAGAAAATACTTGTATTTACTGTCTGTATGCAGTTTGTATACTGTGTTATTCTAATGACCTGTAGATAAAAAGCTGTGTATTTCTCCACAGTTCAATCTAGAGCTATACATAGAAATGCCCATTCCCAGAAACAGCCCTGTCTAGTGTGTGACAGATTGACACATGCACAAATTCATTCTTATTTGAAATACCAAAATAAAAGTGCCTTCTGTACTTTCTGCAGAATATTCTACCTTGAAATGGATTCAGGTAGTTTCACTGTAGATGCAGATGAATTTTCTGCCATTTGTATCACTGCTTAAATGTATTATTCATTCAGAATGATTGATTTGGTGTTCTGTCCATGTTGCTAAAATGCTACTTTCTGTTTGTCTGTCTGTTAATCTGTTTTGGCGTCTTACAGAGACAGACCTATAGAAACCACTTTTTGTTTCTGTTGAAGTAGTGACCAAAAAAAAGAAAAGAAATCATAAAAAAGTAACTGTTTGATCTTCGAATTCACATGCATTAAAAAAAAATCTATACCACTGAGATGACTGAATAGCCAAGAGGACAGATTTTTATATTCTGCCAGTGGTGTGCTAGAAGCATGGTGCATTTGTTTCTGCCTGATTAGTCGGATGCTGGGGCTGGGGAGCCAGGAGGAGACATCGCAGCAGAGGAAGGAGATGCTCTCCTTAAGATCATGACCTCCATTCCAGTGTCATTTCACACCTCAGGCAGTGATCTTGTTATATCTCATAAGCTAAGCAAGGTCAGCCCTGGTCAGGCTAAGCGCTTGAATAGGAAACTTCTAAGGAAAAACTCAGGCACTGTGGAAAGCAGGGCTGGTGGCTGGGCAGGTGACATTATTCTCTTGGAGTTGGTACAAAAGATGTGCTCTTTTAAGAAGCCTCTGTGCATCTGCTATGGCTCTGCTCCGGCAGCTAAAGACACTGCCTCTCAGGTGAGCCGGACCCAGAGGCTGCAGCAGCTGAAGTTATTAACAGCATTTCTTTCCGTTTCCCCCTGGAGCAGAGGTGTTAATCCCCCTGGCTGCCCAAGCTCCACACTGGGTGATTACAAGTGTCCCCAGAGCTCCCCGCTGCAGTTCCCATACCAGAGGTCACACTTCATTCTACTGCTTTGGCAAGCTGGCCCAGGCAGCACTGCTGGCAGACTCTATCCCCAAGCAACCTGGAGCTCAGGAAGAGGCAAATTGAACATATGTGCTGGGAAAGAAAACTCTGCTGTTTTGGAAGGACGCTTACTCATGAAAGGGAAATAATGAAAAGCCAAGAAATGCTCATGTGAAAATCAGCTTGGTGCCACCAGCTCTCCTAATCTCTTCATTTATGTTCCCAGTCATAGTCTGTCTTCTCTTCCGAGGAGTTTTGACTCATCTGAGACACAAGCCCCTATGGTCCCCACTGTCTGCTGCAAGAAAGAGTGTTACACCCCTTATGTCCTGGCAGAAAGCTCCTTCTGCTGTTATGGGGTGAATGTATCCTATTGCTGTAGTTTTTGACAACATCAGGATTCTGGAAAAAGAGGAGGATGGCTGTGGTGGGCTTTGCTCATTGAATGAGATGCAGGACACACTGCTAGGGAAACCAGATGAGAAAAAAACTCTTCCCACACCCACAATTCCAATGCCAACTACACTTGGAAGTGTGCAGCTATATGGTACCATGTTTAGAGAGATGACTAATTTAGGTATTTAATGAAAATATAAAAACCCTCTTAGCCTTATTAGAGTGGTCTGCATTTTAATGCTGCATCTCATGCCTGAAAGTGCTCTGCTTAACATTTCAATTGTGAATTTTCTGAAGTGGAAGGTGTTTCCTAACCCCATTTTCCATCTCTCGGTTACAAAACAAGTGGTGAGATGAGCACTCTGTCAAAGTCCTAAAAATAAAGGAATTCAGGCCAGCAAAACTAGAACCAGCCAAAATATTTTTCCCGGTCTGCAGATTAAAGGCTTGTTACCTCCATTCAGTGCAAAGAAGTCCTTCAGAAGACACAGGCTCATTGCTGTCTCTCCCCATGTTGGTTGGTGTGGGCACTCCTCTGCCAGCGTGCCCTGTGAATGTGCTCACATCCCAGCAGTCGGGCACAGCCGTGGGTGCCTCTGGCTGCAGGCATGGCACAGATGGCAACCTTGCTATTATGGACCTAAAGTCTGAAACCTTTGACTTCATAAGCATTTCAGACCCAGTGCAGGCTCCCTGGCTAGTGTCTGGAGTGGTTCTTCACAGCTCCCCTGCTGGCACAACAAACAAACAGTCAAAAACAACCCAAAATTCCACTGGAGGGTCTTTAAAAATACTCTTTGTATTTGGCGTCTGCTTTCCAGGTTGTCTATAACATGCTGTGCCCCAAAATGGCATTAGGGGAACAATAATCATTTTCTGTGATAGACACTCTCTCAAATCCCCTACATTTTTGTTTGTTGCTGTTGTGATTCTTCACCTGCTGCCCTTTATCTAGCAAAGAAAGGTGAGTTCAAAGACTGCTCTGGAGGTCTGTTACGGTTTTAATGATGAGGTGAAGTTGGAAGGTCTTGTGTATTATGAACTTAATAGGGCATTCTTCTCATTTATGCTGACATCCTTTACATGGAGTTGTGAAAAGGAAAAGGCATGGACAACTGATCACAAGCAATTGATTTATTAAGAAATAAATGCCCCTTAGCTGTAAGTGAAGGTCCAACAAGGGAAACAAATATTTAATAAGCCCAGATAATCCCACTGGAGTCACAATGGCCTTACATCCCCGTTGTCTTCTCCCACTTGCTTTACTTTGCTAAATGAAACTATCAGACAAAAAATGATGATGACAATAAATAACAGAGCTGCGTGAATAACTGAGATTTTTATTTTTCCTGGCTATGCTGAGAAATCATGAGAGAAATTCATTTGCAGCTGTCTTGCAATGAAATCTTTCCAACATTTTTTGGCAATCAATTTAAGTTAACTGCAGCATTTTCTTCAGCCTCAGATTAATTTTTTTCTCTGACTTAAGCATCTACAAGATTTTTTAATTACAAAATAAATTGAAAGAAGTATCAGAAGTGGCAGAAGTTAGTGGAACAGAAGTGGCACTAATTTTTTCTCAATACCAGAATGAAAGCTTTAGATTGTTTTTACTGAATTTTGTTTTGCAGCAGCACAAGTCCACTGAAATTTTCAAGCGATTTTATTTTCACCAAATCACTTGTTTTCTCTGAGGGAAAGGTATTGCTATGAAGAGATTTGCCACTCAGTACTTGCATTCCCAGTGTTAATGCTGTAGCTGTTTATTCCAGGCACTCCATGCTCCTGTAGAAAACCTCAAGTGATATGCATGAGACTGATATAGACACACAGCAAGGAATTTTATTATGGAAAATTTTGGAGCGGTATGGCTCTTTCTTTTTGGGTTTTGGGGTAGATTTGTAGAGATAAAACTGACCCCTGAAGGGCCAAAACCACTTACTTTTTCTTTTGATGAATTTTTTGTGGTTTTGAGATTAAAGTACCACACAACTTCTATCACAAATATTTTCTGCAACAATTCCAAAGAGCTAAACATTTTTCAGACAGGGATATAAATCAATCTGTGCCTGCTTTCACAGAGACCAGGACAGACTATTTTAAGATTGTGCTAGAAGACAGACAATGCATTGCAGTTGGTCAGGAAGCAGAGTCAAACCTAGAGCTCCAGTTAGGATTGCCAGACAAAAATAAGTAGCTGAGTAGCTACAAGTTATAGAGGAAACAGTGTAATACATTCATTTTGTTGCAGGAAGTGATGTCCAGCTGTTGTGAATGGGAAGTGGTGAAACCCGATGGAGAATGCAACAGAGGGAAGTCTGTAAGGGTTTGTACAACTCCCCCAGTGCCTTCTGGATGAGCTCGGCTGCTCACCTCCCCCCTGCTCCCACCCTCCCCTATTTATTCCCACCACACCCTCTCACGTGTGGACCTGAGACACTGAGAAGCAAAACAGCTTTGTGAAAGTCATGCTGAAAACCAGGAATACAGCTGTCCCCTGGGCTTTCTCATTGTAGGCTGGCATGCAACCAGGAGACCTGTTCTTTTCAGCAAGATTTTGGGTCTGCCACACTGAATAAATAAGATTATTTTGGACTGCCTGCTTATTTGTCCTTTTACAAACCAGTAGGGATGGAAAAAAAAAAAACCAAAACAACACACGGCAGATTGCCTTTTTCTTTCCAGAGGTGCTTTCTGCAATAAGAGCCACCAGGTCTTTGTCCTCACTTACATATTCTTACTTGCAGTAGGTAGGCTGCCCCACTATTTTGGTAAGGTAAATGTCAAGTTGAGGAAAGACAGAGAGACAGGCAAGTAAATTGAAGGGTTAGTGCCTGAACAGCTGTTTGATAACATTAATGCATTATGACTGCAATAGAGTAACCTTTGAAGAGGGTCATCAGGAGCTCAGCCACATAGGAAAAAAACACAGCTGGACTTGGTGTACTGTACCAATTAAGCTGGAAATGTCTGAAACAGCAACTACCAAATGAGAAGAGGGAGGAAATGGGAGAATGGGGCTGCTTCTGTAGTGAAAATTCCAGCAGTTGTCCTGGGGTAAGAGCTGAGCCAATCCAGGATTGAGCTGCCACCCATGCAAGGAGAGCAGCCACGATAAAATCGTTAATTTGTGTCACAAAATAGGCAAATTTGCAAAAAGCGTGTTTGTCTCCTCATGGTCACCAGACTCCAACAGAAAGCGATGTTTCTGAGCCTGAGGAAGAAGCAGAGCCCTGTGACAAAGTGATGCAGAGCCATGAAGAGAGTATTCTCTTTCCCCACGGACATTTTTTTAGATGCATTACTGGGCAAGGAAAGCTGGCAGCCAGGCAGGCGCTGAAATTCGCCGTAACTTTGTTCACAGTGGGACACAGGCTCGTGCTGACCAGCAGCCGATGGATCCACCTCTTGGTGTGCCTGAAACAGAGCTTTTCATGTTCAAAGGGGACAGAAGGTTTGAAGGTTTGGAAGCTGGCGCAGGGTATGAAGGTGCCTGCCTCTGATCTTCATATGCCTTAGTTCTTCCAGGAAAACCCAAGCCAATTGCTGTTTTAAAAGGCTATTTAATTTTAAAACCTCCCCCATACCCATTACTAAGCTGGCATGATTTTCAACACAGAAAAGGTTTGTGCCATGTGAAGAGAAAGTGAGGAAACATGAGGCAGGCCCTTGCATATACTAAAAATAGCATGGGGAGGGAGGGCACCACCAAGGAAGTCACTTCACAGGAGATAGGAATTGAGTGGCTTCTGCTCTGTGAGGCTTTGCCGAGCCCAACTAATTAATGTTTGTAAAGCACTTTGAAGATGAAAAGCACCAATTTATCTCTAAGTTTAATTATTTGGATCAAGTTACTTTAGACTTTCGCTAGCTACCTTCAAACACCACCGAACTCTTCCCTCTAAATCGTGAGCAAGCCCAAGGCAGAGTTTTGGAAGTCAAAACCACAGCAGTACCTTGAGATGACGGCTCTTGTGGATGGAGGGTGGGCTCCATATATACACCTTGACTTTGACTTTACTGGAGCTCGGGTACTCAGACACACTTAAAGAAAGGTTCCTGTTGAGTTCCTAATGGATTTCAGCCGCCTTTAAATTTACAGTGAATAATTAGGGCTTTGTAAGCCTGGCAATTAGAAGGAAACCAATTTTGGATAGAATCACATTTACACTCCACAATCACGTTTCTAATCCATGTGATTAGCACAGTTATAGAACATGAACTCCTGATAATAGTGTGCATGCTAGCTGGAAGTCCTGTTAGGTAACAGATATTAAACACATGAATACAAACGCAGATGTAGATGTACCAACTGGAGGAAATGCAAGGAACATAATCACTTAAACAGCATATTCCACTCTTCGGAAGAGAAAAGCTTCAAACAGACAGGAATAAAATCTTTGGATAGCTCATCAGGTGAGATAAATGAGCGTGATGCCTTAGACTGCAAACTTTATTTTGAAATGGACCAATAATTTTCACACTCATATGGCTAATATTCTCTCTTTCCTTTTCTAGGTGAAGTAGTTAAAAGATTCCTCATCACATTACTACACCTGTCTTTGCAAGTGAGGCATTTTTCTTCTTCAAATAGCATCCCCAGGGGACATTTAATTTTGAATTATTTTCTCATTAAAAATACGGTTCTACTCATGAGAAACAGAATGTCCTAGTAAAATAGGGCATGTCAGGGCCAGAGATTTATGGGTTTAACACCATGATTGAAATCTTGATTACTGAATAGAGGTATCTACAGAATTAATGATAATTTTGGGATCTCCACTCATCTCAGTAGGATGTTGCTCATCATTTTCTGATGATTAAATAGGAAAGTGTTCCTCGTCACTAGTAAACTCTAATCAGAAACACAACATTAGCTCTAAGGATGAAAAAACATCATCAGACATAGATAACTCAGGGTAAATAGCTCAGGAAACACCGTTTGCTGCATCCCCTCTGCACCTCCTGATTTGGCCGTAGACTAGAAAGCTGAAACATGGAGGTCTTCTCCAAATCTACCATTTTCTCAGGAATATCCTGGAAGACGTTGCAAGATTTCCAAGCTAGCATTTAGCTCAGCAAGGTTTGCACACACACAGAAGCTGCGGTAATTTTGGGCCCCTTCTGCCATTTGCAAGAGACAGCACCCAGGGATGTTTGCCATGAAAGGGGTTTTCAGGGTAAAAGCTGTTTGTTTGTGAGCACTCACTCACCTGGAAGCAGCTGCTCACTGGCAACTCGCAGTCAGATCTGACCTTCTGCTTTTAGGAGGAGATTCAAAGGGTCTGACAGGGAAGCCTCCCTGAAACAAAAAAGGAAATTTGTGCACAGGAGCCAATATTTGTTCTTTTCCCTCTTTAAGGATGACTCTCTTCTGCAACACCATGGAGAGGGTTCCAGCTAGAGAACTGAGACTGAATCTTTTTTTCTAATGCATACAGATTGTGACTAGGGTCTGCTCCAGCAGTGATGCACTTCTGCCATGGACAATGGATCCACACGTGCACATTTTTTTTTACCTCCTTTTTGTCTGCAGTGCAGGTTTCCATTACACATTCTGCACTTGTTTCATACACACACAATTCCTGTAGAAATCAATGGAAGTCCTATGTGCAGAAAAGCCACAGAAAGTGCAACAGAGCTTTGCACCATGGATTAAGAGATTTTCGGTGCTGATCAAAGAAGAATTTTGTCCAAGGTTTGTAAAGCACTTTTGAATCCTTCTTGATGAAAGGCACTATAAAAATGTAAAGCTGCTGTTGTTGTTAATGTTCCCTTGGCACACAACAGGAGGAAAGATGCTGAAATTAAAGTCACATATATTAATATTGATTAAGAAATAAGCAAATTCTTCTAGAATTTGATCTGCCTTTCATTATGTGCACTTGATCTTCCATTTTCAAACAGGGCATAGTTATGTCCTGGAAAATCACAGCCTTGAACTCCACCAAACCAGAACTACGGACTATATATTATTATATATAATTTTGGAAATCTGTCTGGAATACACCATAAAGCAGGAATAAAAGAAAAACTGTAAGGACATTTGTATTTGTCAGTGTCTCCCCAGACAGAGCCCCGAGGATATGATATTCTTAGAATAAAGCTTTCATTTCACAGCGCATCAGTGGGAAAATTAACAAGCTCTCCTCGTGCTGTTCCATAATTCATTTTCTTTGTTTTAGATATTGAGCTGAGCTGGTACAGTAACTTAAATAGATAGGGGAGATTTTAAGCACAGATTTGGATTCTGGCTGGTTTGGGTTGTTTAGTTTTGTTTTGTTTTTTTCCTCCTTTATCCTGCAACTTCCTGGTATCTAAATAAGAAGTTGCCTCAATTTATTTTAGCATTTGCCTTTTAAATGGAAAGTGCCAAATGCTGCTATAATAATTCAAAATACATCAGAGCAGGCTCCCTTCAGTTAGTGTGAGGGGTGTAAGCTGCATCTCCTGCAGCACCAGAAGCAGTGTTCAACCCTCAGAGTCTGCTCGTCTCCACCTGTGGCAATAGGAGACCAGGATACCACAAAGCTTAGAGAGAAGTTCCTTGGGGGTGGGATCAACCACCACTTTTGCTCCACCTGAACCTCAATTAACAACAGGCAATTACCTTGAAAGGCAGCAATTTTTGCTGTTGTTTTCTGGAAATGCATAGTTTCATTTTTGCAGAAAATCACACAAATACTTCTGAAGCTAAAGTGATATTCCTGACTCTGTTTTCTACCAAGAAACTCCTTCTGTCCTTAGAAGTCTTGTGACTCTAGAAACCAATAGGGGAGGCCACAGCAAAGCTAACTTTTCTCACTGAGAAAACTGCTTGAACAGCAAAAACCTCCAAATATTTGAGAAAAATCTTATTCCTTCCTCCAGCTCTACTCATTCAGCTGTTGAGGAAAA
This sequence comes from Irena cyanogastra, assembly GCA_013397155.1. Taxonomy (NCBI): domain Eukaryota; kingdom Metazoa; phylum Chordata; class Aves; order Passeriformes; family Irenidae; genus Irena; species Irena cyanogastra. The sequence goes on along the minus strand of VWZV01007556.1, from coordinate 313,281 downwards.
AGAAACACTCTAGCAGAAAACTCCAGTTTGAATGTTTAAATATGTGTTAATAATAACAGGAAGGGTGGAGAAGGTGCTGTGATCCCCAGAGCTCCAACACTGCTTCAGCAACACCACTCCTTGCAAGCCCCTCTGCACATGGCTTCTCTCAAACATCCCTGGCCAAGTGCTTGCCCACTTGCCAATGAAAGCTCTTCTTGTCATTTTAGGAAAAGATTACCTAGATGCTTGCCCCTCAACAAAAAAAAAAGTAAATTCTGAGTGAAAGTGTGATATGCCTGGCACGCAGTAGCCTCCTGGGGACTTTGGCTTGGTTGTGACTTTGTTCCTTGGCTATGCCTGTACAGTCCTTCAGAAAATTCAATCCTCTAAGAGAACTGTTCTGTCCTGCTCAGCCACGAGCAGCAACTGAGCTAGAAGGACATAGTCTGAGGTGCTACCTGTCATAAATAGAGCCCAAAACAGAATTATCGCTTCATATTTTTAAATGGTCTGGTAGCTGAAGGGAGGCATTGACTTCAAGGCCTTACCACCCTTATGCAAAATTTTGTTAGTAGTTAGTGAAAACAAGCATTATCCTTGTTATGAACAAAATGTTGAGTTGCTGTTGAGACAGCTGAAAAAATTAAATACATTCTTAGTGCATCTGTAGTAGGAAAGCCATCCCTGTTCCCCACAGATAACCTTAAAGCCTTCCTTGCTGCATCCCCTTTTCCATCTGCTTGCTGTTGGTAGTGCATCCCAGTGTCAGGCTGCTGGGTTTATAAGATGGCAATCTGAACCTGGATGAAACCCAAGGCACTCTGATGGGAGAAAATTCATTCAGCTGGTAGTTTTCAATAAGGAGTGATGCTCTCTGGTCCAGAGAGATCTCTTTGCCTGTGCCCATCTGTACAGTAGCCAGCACGCTGTGGCATTATTGCAACACAAATAATAGTGGAGGCAGCATGTGGTGAAAATGTATCTTTCCTAGAATAAGCTTCTTCCTTATCACAGCTAGTAATACAACTATATTATTCTGGCTTTTGGAAGTGATAAGCCTGTTCTTGCAGAAGAGCAACTGCCCTCAGTTCCCAATGGCTTCTGGCATCAGCTGGCATTGTGCAGTGCTCCGTAAGAGTGAAGCTCTGTGGGAGCTCTACCAAGGGGGGGTGAGGATGCTCTGACGATGGCAACCCCCCTGGGTATCTGGCTGCAATACTGCTCATCCAAAGGGTCACTACCACAGCTGTGACCCCAGTCCGTGGTGGGGTTTGCCGTGTGCTGGATCTGGTTCTTCCCCTTCCTGCCTACAACCAGTAAGGAGCCCTGCCTCAGTCCATAGTGCACATTTCTTACTCTGCAGCCATGTAGAGGACAGAAAATACCCTCTACTGTCTGATACCTGTGCTTATGCAGCTGTGCATACTTTGAGCGTTTGCATAAATGTTTCAGAATCCCATTAAATTACCAAAAACAAGCAGGCTGCGAAAGTTAGAGAAAGATGAAGAAAAAATACTGTACTGCAATTTTCAAGTTCAATGAATCTGCTTTGTGCAACAATCACAACTAGCCAATCACAACCCCAGTATTCCCTTTGATGCATATAAAATGTATTTTTTAATTTCACTAGGCTGCTGCTCACTCTTATTTGAAAGGATATTTGAAAGACTATCTGGACTAGATTCCCTAGTTTTACTACCTCTGTCATGTCACCTCTTAATTTTCTCTTGTGTAAAATACAGTATGAACCTCCTGAATCCTTCCTTATAGTGGCCTTTCCTTGTCTCTGAATATTATCATCACCTTCTAGACACGCCTCTGACAGTCTGCTTCTTTTACAGTGCAGGAATGAGTGTAGCCAGACATGAACAATAGCACTGAAGCCAGCATGTCCCTACATTTACAAATAATGTTATAGTGTTTCTGATTGCAAAATATTTATTGCAACCTCTACTACAAAGCCATGTCTCTGCCTGAACTGGCAAGGCTTCATGCTCTATCAGCACCTTATTTAAAAAGGGGCTATTGGGACTGCCAGTTATTTTTGAGCAGAAGAGATGACAGCACCACAAAGCATCCATGACCTGATTGCTGGAATATCTCCTGTTAGTGAATGGATCTTGTTCGGTGCTGGCTTCTCACTCAGAGCTTTGTGTTCCCCTCACCAGATGGATGTTGGCAGATGGCAACACTGTTTTGCTGTTTAATTATTTAAAATGCTGCATACAAATCTACCTTTGGCATTCAACAATAGAACAGGGTGTTTGTTGTCCATATCCTATCTTTGACAGGCTGTTTCATATTTCCCTCTTTATAAGACTGTGGAGATGATTCTGGTTTGGATACTTACTCACATACCCTGTTCAGTGGTGGGTCTCCCATGCAGGGGGTTTCACACTTGCTGTTGTGGACTGGGGCTGCCTGAGACAGTACCTGGCTATAAACCAAAAGGACAGTCCATCATATTCACTTACACAGACACAGAATCCTGCAGGTTGGAAAAGATCTCTGAGATCATTGAGTCTGACCTTTGACCAAACACCATCCTGTGAACCAGACCGTGGTACTGAGTGACATGTCCAGTCTTTCCTTAGACACCTCCAGGGATGGTGACTCCACCACCTCCCTGGGCAGCCCATTCCAAAGTCTAGTCACCCTTTCTCTGATGAAATTCTTCCTGATGCCCAGCCTGAATCTCTCCAAGCACAGCTTGAGGCTTCATCCTCCTCTTGCTGGTTACCTAGAAGATGCCAACTCCCACCTGGCTACACCCTCCTTTCAGGGAGTAGAGAGTGATAAGGTCACCCCTGAGGCTCCTTTTCTCCAAGCTAAATACTCCCAGGTCCCTCGGCTGCCCCTCATGTAACTCTCCAGATCTTTCACCACGTTTCTTGACCTCCCCTGACTTGCTCCAGCACCTCAGTGTCTCTCTTGAAGTGGGGGGCCCAGAACAGGGTGAAGTACCAGAGGCGTGGCCTCACCAGTGCTGAGTACCGAGGGAAAATTAGTTTGTGTGTTCATCTGAAAGGTTCTTTTCACTTCAATCACCAAGGGACAGAAGTCTGTCTTTTCAAGAAAAGCAGGAAACAATTTTTAGTAGTAGAGGTTATTAAAAATGGTTGATATTTGAAGCTGTTGGAAGATTTGGAAATTATGCCAACTTGCCACTGACCTTGGACTGGGGATTGGCCACCAGGTTCTTCAGCAGAACTGGAGGCACGAGTTGGACTATAATCTCTAACAGGAGGGAAGGAGCTTGTCATCAACACTGGAAGTGGCGTGCTTTGATTTTCTCTGAATCAAGTTACTGTTTTTACAAATTTTTGAGCTTCCGTTATCTCCATCTAGTCACCAGCCACTAGCATTAAGTTTTTGCCAGTTAAAAATTGCTATAAGCCTCTTGTTTTCTTGACTTAAGGGTTCTGTGAGACTGCAGAATGTCAACAGAGCCCGTAAAACTTCAGGTCTCAAATTATTCTCCTATTTACAACAGTCCACAGGGTCATGACCCCTTCTGAATCACACCTTGATTTCGTGTAGCCCCTAAACTGCCAGCTGCATGATCCGGATCAGGCGTGTCCCAGTGCTTGTGCTGTTGGGATGAGCCACTCCCAGGATTCAGGTCTTCACACACTGGTCTGTGCAGAGGCAGCCCTGCATGAAAGGGCTCAGATCCTCGGGGTGAAGGACCTGTTGTACTCAGGGTGTTTTGGTTCAGGGAAGGAAGAATGATTGGAAAAATGGGAGGGGAGGAGCATTTCAAAGCAACGCATCCCCCTAACTGGCCAATGATCCAGTGAGGAATAAAAAGGGAGGAGATTATTATGTGCCACTGTGAGGCATTAGTGCTGGGGAAAGAACCCCTTGGAACAGCTTTTATGGCATAAACCCACAGGTTAAGCAGCAGAACTCCAGTTATCCCGTAGATTATTTTAAAAGGAAAAGCAGCATCAACAAACACATTAATACAACTTAGTGAGATAATAGCTACCCCAAGCTGCACTTATTGGAAACAATTGGCAGAGCCTGGAATATAAGGAATCGCTTCCTGCAGCAATTTCCTTTTATTAAAAAAGCATTTAGAGCATTTACAAGCTTTTCATTTCTCAAGGATCTATTTTTAACTCTGGGTGCTCCTTAAAGACACAGCTCAGTCCAGCAGAATGCATGGCTACGCCAGGTGGAATTTACTCAGAACACAGATGTTTGCCATCCCAGCATCACTGCAGAGGCTTTCACCCAGAAGATGCTACTGAAATCTTCTTAAAGCAAGAAAATTCAGGCAAACCACCCTGTTTTCCAACAGAGGCACGGAATTACTGAATGAATAAAGGTGGAAGGGACCACAGTGGATCATCTGGTCCAAAGTCTCTGCTCGAGCAGGGTCATCCTAGAGCAATTCAGGTGGAACTCACGTGGTACACTCTCTGCCAATGTCTCCACACCAAGGTCAATTCAAACACGTAGGTGTGGAAGGGCGGTCCTTCAAAAAGGCAGCTACTTAAATGTCCCAAGTCATTTCCAACACAATTGGAAATAGGAAAATCTTCAAGATTCATGAACTTCAAAGCATCACTGAAATAAAAATCATAACCACCTCAGCTGAAGGCCTGGTATTCATTCCCTGTCGGGGCTATCAACAGTGATTGTGAGTTTGCTTATTTTTATTTGTTTATTTAATAGTACCTTGGTCCAACACAGGGATTTTAAAAACGGTTTGTTTTGAAATACTTGAAATGAATTTTCATTTCTATTTTGTTTTATTCTATAAGAAAAATTTAAAGAAAAAAAGTGATTTGGGTCAAAATTTGGGTCAACTAAAAATAAAACATTTTCATTGCAGAAACAGCAGGCTACATATATTTTGATTTAAGTAGCCTTCCAGCCTAAGCATGAGTTTGAAACAAAAATAAATTGAATATCCCCTTTAACTAATGTGGAGACAAGACAATTTGTTCTGGTGTTTCCCCTTTTGTTTTGAAGAGGGACAAACTGAAACACTCTTGATATGTGACACAGTTGGACAAGTGTTTCTGCCCAAGCTTTGATTTTTTGTTATGAAAAGAAACATTTGCCCAGCTCTGGCCTCAAGACTTTAAAGAACAGAGGTCCATTCTCTCTCTTTCCTGCATGGATCATCTCCTGTGGGTTTTCTCTCTAAAAAAGCAAGCCTTTGGTTATCAACAGCAGGATGGGATGAGGTATGCATGCCTCTGCAAAGGGACTCCTTTCTGCACCTCCACCTGTCCCCACTAGCATCCCCATGCCAGCTGGGCAGAGAAAGGGCTGCCAGGACAAGGTGGGAGTGCTCAGAGGGGACAGAGAGGTGTCCTGTGGAGCGCCTGTCTAACCCAGAGTTCCATGGCCCTACGACGGCAGCACTGCACCCTCTGCCTCTTCTGTGCTGGGGCTGAGGGGCTTCCAGCAACACTGCCCTGGTGAGGAGCGAGTGCCATCAGCCAGCAGGACCTTCCCTGCCACAGCTGGGACTCCTCTCCACCTGCACCCGTGTCTTGCACCACAGAGGTCCTGAATCCTCCCTGTTGTTCTCTCCCAAGGGGGAACAGGGGCCAGAGCACAGCTGAGGTAGGAGAGCCCCAGCAACAAGCACCAAGTCCTTTCCCAGCTATGCTATGAACTATCGTAGGAGCCAGCCCTGCTGCGAGGATGGAAAGAGCAATCAGAGACCACAAGACACACAAACACAGCACCTGCATAGTGCTGGAACAGCATTGCCAGGTCACTCTTTTAGGGTGTGTGCTACTCCAAAAAAAAGCTTCTTTTTTTTTTTCTAGTCAAAGATGACATTTTCTTTCTGTAAAGTTTTGTTGTAACTTGAAAAGTGTTGATTTGGTATATTGAAAAAAAGTTGATCTGATATCTCTTAGGACAGACAATTTTTAGCTGCCGTATTTTAGCTTGAACTGCCTCTCCTACTCCTCAAATCAGTGTCATTTACAGAGGGAGATTATCCAAGTGGTGAAGAAGGGAATGAGAAGTCTAGTAACATGTTCATTTTATTGGTAACAGCACAACACTGTTCCCATCTTTGCAGTCATAACTGGTCAGCTTTCCAGTCCGTGTGCCCAATTATAACTTGCAAGAAGCCATGTATCTCATAAAGAATTCAGTTAATTTTCAATATTTTCTAAAGTCCTGTTAATGAACAATGCACTTTTTACAGGTCTTTCATCAAGGAGTTAATAACCAGATGAAGGTTCTCTTTTCATCAGTTTCTAAGTGATGCTCCATTCGATTGAAGAAGATCAAAAATGATGATCAGAAAATAAAAAGGAAGTTTTAAAGGCAGCCTTTGTACAGCACTTTAACTGTCTCATTCCTGTTATTTCAGAAGTATCACTGAGTTTCTTTCAGGCTTAAAAATAAAATAAAAAATTCTTGTGAAGTGCCAGTACTTGCCTTCTTCTTACTTTCATTTTAGAAACACTTGTGTTAATGGTGGGCAACATACCTCTGCCAGATAGCAGCCCAGGCCCAAGTGAAAGCAACACCAAAGATAGCAAAACTATTAAGATCCTGCCATTGTCTACAACACTACCGTGGTCCTAATTTTACATCTTACCCCGCGCCAGCCTGCAGGGTGCCATCCCACAGTGACCCCGACCCATCTCACTGGCCCTCCATCAGCTGCTCCATCACTGGGAACTGGGTGCAGGTACCTTCTGGGGCTCTGCAGGGCAAGGGAGCTGGGGAGAGAGGGCAGCCCTCATGCAGAAGTTCCTTTATCTTTAGTGTAGGAGAGGAATATCGTCCTTCTGCATTGAGTTTTACCTGAAAATTTCCTCTTTTCTTCAAGGGTCTCTTGAAAGCCCTCTGCTTAAATTTTCTATCCCTGGCTCATTTTCCCTTTTTCCATTTGCTAAGCCCTGATTTACTGCTTTTAATTAGAAATAGGCAAATTTCCTGTGAAGATGTGAGATACTGCTTCCCAGCTCAAATGTGCACCTGCTTTGCTGAGCTCTTCGCAGCACAAATTCACCCTTTTGTCCCCTCTGCCACTCTCCTCTCTCTGTCAGGGCAGGCAGGCACCTCATGCATGCACTCCCCTCTCCCATTTTTCCATCTAACCAGGGTTCACTCCCTTTCTGCATCTCACTCTCACTGCAGCATCCATAGCAAAACCCAGTATAATCCTCCTGTTACCACCAAAAGAAGCTCCCTCTCTGAAATGTCCTGCAGTAGTTAAATGTTGGCCCCTTGTCCCCTGGCAGGGATTTGCTTCATGGTGGGTCATTAATCTGTGGCAGTTAATAATGAGTGTTTAATGCAAGCTGGCATAACTAATCAAGGCACTGGATGCTGGCATCCAAACATCCAAATTACAATTTCTGTTCAGCAAGAGATGTAGCCCTGCCTTTTCCTTGCAGAGAGGGAAAATGAGGCAGAACAGGACCAAAGACATGTTGCCATCTTGAGCTATTCCGTCCTGTGGTTTGAACTATTCCCCTGAAGTGAGTGCTGGCATTTAAGGGAGGTTTCAATCCAAGAGTAATTTGGGTTTCCAGAACTCAGTGTTTCATAGCTTGTAATCATCCTACATAGTGAAGCCTGCAGAGAATCAGAAAATGATGCATTTAATTTTAGACCAAGTTTATCGAAGCACTGGTCTTTAAGAGAAGCACGGTACTTCTGGGAAAACTCAGAACACTCAAAAAAAAGGACATTTTATTGCAGGTGCTTTGTGCACTACCTTTGTCAGGATCAAATATGATGAAAAAGGGGATAAACAGGGATTGACACTACCACACATTTTACGAGATGCTTGATCCCACTGTTCTAAGGAGCAGTTATCATAAGATCTGATTCTTAAAATCAGTTATCTTTTCAGCAGGATGTATAAATAGATCAGCAGAAGAACCAGCTAATGACTCACTGTTGCAAATTAAATGGAATTAGTTACGAATATGATTCATTGAAACTTTCCTAACAAATCAATTTGTTTCAATCACTCTGCAATTGAATAATAATATTTAGCATTTGTGTGGTGCTTTCAACAGCTCATGAACCTTCAAAGCATTAATTGTCTGTGTTTCACAATGATATTGTGAGCTGCTGAGCTGGGCTGTCTCTTCTTTATAGGTGAGAACACTGACACTCAAAGAGCTTAAGGAAATGTTTTAGCCTCTTGAAGGTGTTGAAATTGAAATTATTGTTTTACCATTTTTGGTATCTGTCCTCAGACATGGTGCACAGTGGTGGCTCAGAGTCCTGAGTATCCATGGTGGTTTTGGTCTGTCATGGTAGAGCTGGCATTTAAAAATCACCCCCTTGTGTTGCAGAGTTTGACATCCCCTGTTTGGAAGCTTTGCTCAGCACCGTGGTGCTTATCCAATATGAGCCTTCTTTCTGCCTTTCCCCCATTTAAAGGCTGAGCTCTGAAAACCCAGTGTCACTGTGTCTGCACTCAGGGACAGTCCCCCTTGCTGCACCCCATGGACAGATCCTGCTCTGGCCCTAACCTTCCCCCTTTGTTCCCTCTTCAGTGATCAGTTCACATATTCCTTTGGTAGCTCACATCTGTCCAACTGCTGTGAACTTCGGCTTGAGCTGCTTATCAAATGAATCCTACAGAAAAATGAAACATTGCATACCACATACAAGCAGGCCAGGATAAGGGCTTAGCTTTCAGGTAGTCTGTGCCTAGAAAATGGACATGGATGTCATGTAAGGGTTTTTAAAAGCACAGAAGCAGAAAAGCTACCTAATGGTTACTTTTTCCTAGTTCAGAAATCTGAAAATACCACAAGGGCTTCTCTAGGACCTATGAAACTTTGCTTTAAGCAAGATGACATAAGGTGAGCTACTTCTGGATGTGAAGGCTGAATTAAGACAAGCTTTGTCCCACTCCCATCTCCCGTGTTCACCTAAGAGATAATGTATGAGAGGTGGCGACTGGAGTGCTGGTTGTGGACCCCTCTATCTGACAGCACCATATGAAGAAGAACACATGAAGCTGATTATATACACAATTGTAGGAATCTGTCGTCTGGGTTTCTATCTACTCCTGTGCAGCACTGTAAGCCTGGAAGACCTGCAGTGCTCCAACTACCGTATCACAAATGAGCCCAATCTCATCTCTTCTTCGAAATCAGGATGCGGTCTTTCACAGAGCACACTATTAAATTATGGAACTAAAATGCTGCAGAGGCCAAGAGCAAAATCATCTCCATGATCTGTTAAAAAAATCATGCAAGAAATGGTCACCAAGGGCCTCAATGATGTGGATAGGTTCTGTAGCTCAGGGACTCACTAAATGACAGACTTCCAGAAGCTGGATCTTGCTAGTGGGAAAACGTCTTTTGTATATGCCCATTTACTTATTACATTCTTCAGGTGCTTGCTAGATGTTGCTATCACAGACAGAGTGCTGAGGCAGACACACCTCAGGTCTGGCCCTGAACAGCTATCCTTGTGCTATGTTTTCCATAAGGATTTGGGTGGAATCCTGGTTAAAATGGGGCTATGACTCTAAGAAACTAGTGATCATGATGTCTGTGGAGTAGAGAAAGAAAACTGTCAGCGTGCAAATAATAATTTATGAATCATCATTCACCGTGCCACATGAGAGGAAAAAAAATAGAGGTTTATCGCCCAGTTTGATTTATTTTTTAAGAAATCCCTAGTCCCACCTTCCTAGTTTTCTGCCAATGCATATGATCATCTTCAGTTAATAAAGGCTGGTGTTTCCATACACAAGTAAGGCTCTACCTGGAAGTACCTAAGGACTAAAACTCACGTACAAATCTTGATTACTGTGTTTACCCCCTTACCCAGTATCTACCATTTTGGATTGCAGATGCACAACATTGTTAGCTGCCCTTGGTTTCCTGTCTTCTTGCTTGCATCCTCTATGCTGAACACAGCACCACTTAGAGCAGAAAAACATGTTTGACTCCCTGCTTATGGCAAAACACCGAACTGGTGTCTGGTGCTTCCCACTGAGACCTTTTCACTATAAACTTCACAGTCAAATAAGTCACCTTGATGCCAATATTTGTCCCTGTTCCCTGATGCAATGCATAAATCATATTGCTGTTCCTTATCAGCTTGTAGCGCTTGCTTAATGGGTAGCTCTGCTGCTTCAGCAGGGAATTAGCCAGAACAACATTACAGTGATAAAGTAAGGAGAGCAAGCATCCATCAGTGGGTCAATTAGTAATGTTAAAAAGGAAGCTCTGAAATAACTCAAACAGTAAAACGTTGGTTCTTGTGCACATGTTCAAAACTGTTGGTCGGTGAGTATGAAATGGGGGAAAGAACAAATAATCGGGGATATGTTCTTTTTTAGATACATGCCAAAAACCTCCCTTTAATAATGGTATCTCTCATGGCCTTAGCGGCTTTTATCTCTAAACTCTTTAGATGATATCTGCAGTCACTTTCAGTGAAGCTGGATTTGAAGCCTACTCTCAGTTCTTATCAACCGCGGACAAAGCTCGACGTGCCGACACCAAATAGGCAAACCTTTGAGTCCAAACCCCCACCCGTAAGTCACTCCTCACTCACTCACCAAAGAGAAGTCAGACTCCATTTGCACTCCTTGAAGCAGCAAGAGGCTTCCCAGGCAGTGGGACTTAGCGGGGCCATGGCAGAGCAGCCAGGGACAGCTCTTTGCAGAGCTCCTGAGAGCCTATCAGGCCCTGGTGTGCCGCAAACTGGCTGGAGTTCAAAGCCCGTGAAACAACGCCAGCTCCTATTTCACACAAATCCAGCTGGAGAGCTCTAAACCTGCCTAAAATGGTGTTTTATAGTCACTGACGAGAATTTCTTTTTTATATGGATCCTTCACCATTTTGTTAGAAGGATTCAGAGTGACGATTTATTCCAAGGGTACAGGTGGCAGCATGCTGTGTCAGTCAGCATCGTGATGCTGGAAGGCAAGGGAATGGTCAGCCAAGAACAGCAACATCCCCAGGAAATGCCCTGCCCACCCCCCGCCTGGCTGCAAGAGCAATGGACGTGCTGACACCAGTGAGGAGCTCAGCCTGTGTGTGTCAGCAGCTATGGGGAGGAGGAGATCGGTGACATGGTTTTGCTTGCAATAACCTCCTGGAGAAAAAGAGGTGACTTACATAAATTTAAAAGGAAGAAAATCAGCTGTCACATTGTCACCACAGAGGGACAGATAAGCAGGGGGCTCCCTAAACTTTCTCCAGCACCAAAACCATTGGAATTGCTCCCTTGCTGAACAGTCATTTTCCACAACACTGTTCATTAACATTTTAATTCAGAACTCTCTACATTCCCAGACCATTAAAATATACAAATAACCTGAAATTTAATTGCTAATCTAGTAGACTATAAGAATAAAATCAGGAGTTTAATTTCCAAGCTACCCCATGGTTATTATTCATTGCCAAAAGCATCATTGACACAGCATCAAGACTGACACAGCAATGCCATGTACATTCCCAAAACATCAAATGCACTTGCATTTAAATGGCTGGAAAGCAGGAAAGAGTGAGTTGTGGCAAAATCAATGCATACTCTGGAAACAAGCTAGTCCACAACTGCTGTAAATTAGCATGGCTCCAGTGACCATAACAGAATTACCCCAGTGTGTGCCAGCTGAGGACCTGGTGTTCGTTTTTCCATTTCTGGGCATCTGTATAAGATGAAGAATACCTGAAACACTATAGTCTCTAAATGTCTAGCAACTTTAAAATCAAATTAGTCAAGTTGTTGGTTATGTCATAGAGGCAATTACACAGAGTGGTTTGGAATCAGGTCTTTGTCAGCAATAGTGAAAATGAGCAAACAAAACCATTGAGTGCTCCTACAAATAGCTTCAGAAAAAAGAATATAGTATCTTTGTTGAAACATCAACCTTTGAAATACTTACGAGTTGTCAATATTGCTTCTAAAGATGCCGGATGTGCCAGAGATGGAGTCAAGCATCATAAGTTTACTAGAAAAAAAATCAAATTGGAAACTAACCTGAGAAAACCTGGGCAGCATCTCTGCAAATACAATGTGCAATATATATCACTGCTTGCTGCAGAAGAAAAATTAAATGGGCAATTATTACTAAGAGGCTCAAGTAAAAATATATTTAACCAGGTGTTCTGGACACACAGGCAACAATTTTAGTCATGTCTACCCAGTGATTTACTTGAGCAGGACTGTGAAGGTCCAGGTTATCCTCATGGACCTCCCCGTGGCAGCAGGGCTATCATGGCCACCAGCCCTGCAGACACAGCAGTGTGCTACCAGCACCAACCACCAGTCCATGAGGAGATGCAAACTAGTCCTCTCAGAAGCTCAGGGAGTTTGTCAAAAGCCTGCTAATTCCTGTGTGCTCAAAAGTGCCTGATATTATATATCTGATATTTTTAGTTCATTTTCTCAATAAAATTGCAGGAGGCTTGCTGCAGCACAGCACTTGAGGAATGTTTCCTAATAAAGCCATGAGAAAATGATAGGGAAATCATATTTTTTTCCTTGTTTTGAATACATGCATTCATTTTATTGCAAAACTTCCTGCTATGGTTTCAGAGCTGTTCTTGGAGTGGCAGTTTTTGGCCCTATCAGCATTTTTCTCTCCCTGTTTTCTTTTTGTCTCTGCTGAGACCAACACTTTAAAGTCAAGGGCCAGGTTTGGGCAGAGGCTGCGAGGATGGACAAGAGGCTGGGGAGAGTGCTGGGAGCCCTGAGGAGCTGGGTTCACAGGCCTTTGCAAGGGCTCTTTTCACTCCTAGCTTGCTCTGGGACAAGCTAGGCAACTCCTAGTTATCAAAGATATGATGAACAAATTGTCCTTTCTCATTCTACAGCCTCTCTTATTTTCTTTTTTTCCCCTTTCATTTAAATCGCTGTTTTCTACAGTTTCCTTTTGGTGTGTCTTTAATCTTAATTTTAAATGCCAGCTTTTTTTTTTTTCTGCAACTCCTCACTTTACAGCCTTCCCAAGTCAGCAGCAGTCTAAATTTAATGAATTCCTGAAGGTCAGATGGGCGTTTGGAGACCCATAGTTTGTGATGTAAAGCGAAGGCTGGGGAATAGCTTCCATGCTACCCCTGCCACTGCAGTTGGCACTAATCAGCAAACATCTAATCAATGGGAACAGTAGCACATTCATGGGCAAAAGATATTATCTTGGCATATAAATAATGAAAGCCTCTAAAGTACTCCCAGATGTTGGAAACAAAATTCCTTCTGGGCATGTGAAGAATTTGCTTAGAGGAAAACAGAGCAGCCACACAGAAGTAAAGGGCTGTTTCGGTCTGATGAAGTTCTGTTTATGAGAAAGTACTGCTACAAAAAAAAGAAAAGAAATACCTATATGGCTTGAATCAGCCAAAGATGACCTCTCATCTGCCAGATACCTGTAAAGCAGACAATTGGTTTTATCTGGGGTGGATCTGCTAGATTGTCTTTCGAACAAAAGAGGCCCTGCTTTCTTACTATTGCCAAATATTCAGTTTACAATCAGGTTTTCAATATGTCCTGGAATCCAGGCTTCCCTGAGAAAAACGAGCTTTTTGATCTCTTATAATGACAACTTATTCCATGAGCAAAGGCTACAAGAAAAGGAGAAAGAACAATTAAAACTAATTATTTCTCATGAGAAAATGCTTTAATTCACAGTCAAAACAAGCAAAATTTTTTAACTCTAATAACTAATGTTTTGACTTTTTAAAGAAAATCAAAATTCACAGAAGACTTGCAGAGCTGTGGCAAGCTTTCCTAGCCTTTTGGCTATCAAGATGTAGTTCATTTACACAGCTCTCTTTCTTCCTTGCTGTGGACACTAGCCTTCCTATCCAGTACAGCTACTCACTGGAATATATGACTCATGGCACAATGGACCAACAGCCTCTGAATGGTCTGACCACATGTGATCCTTGCAAACACAATCCTTATGTTGCCAGCCAAATAGCATTAACAGATTTTATTTAATCTGAAAATGTAGAAATTATTACCAGTGCAAACTCAGCTTAAGGTATCAGTGAGGAAAAAAAATGAACTATTGTTTAACCTTGTTGTACAACATAAAAATAAAAACCAGCCCAGGATGTCTCTCCAGGCCCTAATGGATAGAGCTTGCCTCAAAGACCTTACCAAGTCAAGTATCATTTGCTCAATACCATGTGCCAGGACAGGCACAATTCTCAAGCAATGTGATTTAGCTTCAAAAGCCTCTTCACGTTTATCTCTCAACAAAACCACCATAATCTTCAGAAATACAGTGGCAGGGGTTTGTTAAAGCACAACCTTTGTTTCTATAAACTAAAACATTGCTATACAGCACTGACTATCTGAAGTTGTTGATTTTTGTTGGTCTCTTTCAATGTTGCAGGGCAATGGAACAATGGGAGCTGCCTCTTTTTCTCCCAAAACCATAGAAGAAGGGTTCATCTGTCAGATGAAATACAGAACTGCAACAGAAACAAGCTCACAGAGCAATGAGGGTGGGAAGGGGCAGGACTCAGGCTGGCAGAGTGCAGTGCCTAACACGATGGGGACAAGACCCCTGATGGATACCAGATGTCTAGGCACTGTTACCACAATGAACATGAGCCTAATGCCACATTTGAGAGAACTGACTGGAGTCTTTGCAGTTTTTAGAGGCCACTGTGGTTCTTGCACTTCCAGTAGCTGGGGCGTTACAAGACACACCTTTAAACAGAGACTGCGATCAGACCCTGTAGGGATGGATGTACATCTCTTATTACATCTCTCTTATCTCCTCTGGAAACTTCGGTGGGTCCGGCAAAGCAAACTCAGAATTTTGAAAGACTTTTCTGGATTAGGGTTTGTTTTGGAATGGCAGCTCCATTTTGTCACCTCCTAGTGTCAACCTCTCATACATTTCATATTAACCAAGGAATCATTATTAACTACCCAATCTTTGCTTTCTCCCAAGCAGCAGACACCTAAAGTAACAGAAAAAATACAATTCTGTCAAGTATAAATAAATCCCAAAAATTCAGGCCATTGTGAACAGATGGTTCTAGCACTGGGCTAATTTCTATGGTAACCTCTGGTAGTGCCTTCCTGTGAGGCTCTGGGCAAGTTACTTAAACCTCTTTGTCCTTGTTTTTTTGACTTCCATAATCACAATACTTGTCTCATAAAAGAGGCATGTGCTCTAAACAGTATTTAGAAAGTGCCAGGAGGCTCTCTGAAGGAACGTAATTGTGAATTAATGAGTGTATTGTCAGCACCTCCTTCAAAATTCTCTGGATCTAAGTCAAGCTTTATATACTCCATTACAGGAGCCTCAATACATGCTGTCCCATGGAAGAAATGACTGTCATCAGTACACTGCCAATTATCTGACATGCAGAAGAAATAAATACTAGGTAATGGTGTAATGCTTGGGAATGTGTCACAAGCATATTTCCTTTGCTGGAATAATCTGTAGGTGGCAAGAGGGCCTCAAAAATAGTTCAAAGACACTCAGGCACAAGACTTGGGGTTGTAGTTTGTATTTTTCCCAGCCTGAACTCTCATGACCTGGAGTGCAGAGGACAACCTCTGACAGCAACATGTGGAGCGCCTTGGCCCTGAGGTTACTCAGAGCAGACATGAGGGGATTAGATACTGCCTCTGTTTGTGCTTCAGCCTCCATCGGCACTCCTGGGGTTCCTCTCTGGCTTTGGGGTGCACAGCCAAGCCCTACCCTTGCCATATATCAGTCTGAGTTTGGGGCTTGCCTTAACTGTCTGCGTTGCAGTGGAAAAGAAAGGTGAGATTTGTGCTTCCTTTCCAAGGGGTTTTAATCCCTGCAACAGGAACCCTTGGCCAGCCTGACAAGCTGATGAAATATTCCCCAATTCCTTGTCTAATGCTGAAACAACAGCACTTCACTACCACACAGAAAAACAAGAGTAATAACAGCAAAAAGCAAATAAAAAAAAAAAAAACAAACAGCAGATTAATTTAGCTGTATCAGCCAGTAATTTATTCATTAGAGAAAGTACTATAAGCCATACTGCAAATGAACTTTTGGCTTAGGTAGGAGAATTTCATTGCACAGCTGTACTAGAAGTCCTTTTCCCACACCTGTGAATACACAGACATTTTGTGCAGCTGGGGACATGTTATGGATCTGAACTGAAAGGACACCAGAGCTGTGGTTCTGAATGCAGTTTTGACATAAAAATTGGTCATTTTGAAGGAATTTTCTCTGAAGAGCCTGTTCAGTCTATCTCTGCCCCCCACCCAGCACATTGTGCTTGTAAGGAGAAGATATGGGTGAAGCCATTTCAGAAAAAAAGCCCTGACTTTTGTGTACTTCCATTTCTTTTATATTGCTGGATAATTTGATGTGACACATGGAAAAAAAAATATAGTGTTTTATCAGCTCTGTGTTCAAGCAGGTGGTGCTGTATTTTGTATAAAGGACAGTGCTTAATTTAACATTTCTACCATAGCAGCAATTCTAAATGACAGCATTTGTATTAAAAGAGCTGCTCTTCCCAGCAGCACTGTAATAAAAATACTGAAACAGTAGTGATATTATTATAGATCTGCTCCAGCAACAAAAGTTCTACTGTAAGAAAATCTCTGATTTAGAAAAATTCTTGCCGCCTTTTGTCAGTGATAAATGTTCCCTTGGTTTCCATACCGGCGCAATTTAATCCTCATGATCTGAAGAGCTCGCAGGAAAGCAGCTGTGTACAGTAAAAGCCCAACACGTTGTAAGAGCTTCAGTAAGAGCAAAGGTGACAAAATGGGTCCAGGAGCAGTATTCAGGGTGACAGTGCAGGGAAACCAGCTGGGAGCCAGCATGTGCTTTCCAAAAGCCCTTTGTGCACTGTGTGTGAGGACACTTGTGTGTGTGTGTGTGTCCAGCAGCAGGAGGGACATCCTCCCGCTTCTCCCCAAGCCCCCAGGCAGAGGATGCAGTGCCCCTCTGCAGGGCAGGTCCCTTTTGCCTGGGGGAAGAGTTTAATTCACTGCTTGCATGAATCAGAGGAGCACAAACATTCTATTAGTCTGCGCCCGAAGCCAACAGCTTTCCCATCACCAGTGATTCAGCAGTAAGGACTGGTGTGGCTTCATCCCTTCTCCCCCCATCCACTCCACCCTGCTGGTGGCAGGGTCAAGGACAGGGCTGATGTTGACCTCTCTCCAGTAAGATGGCGTGAGAGGTCCTCTGCCCACAGACTGCATGGGAATGCGTTTCAGAAAAGCCTCCAAGATGAGCAATGACTGACCTCTGTCCCATTCCATCGACGGTGACATACTCAGTGCAATCAGAAGCCACAGCAAAGTCATTCATGCTCTGCTGTGTGTTGCAACAGGACTCAGAGTGGTTTGAACCAAAGTGACTCTGTGAGTCTGAGCACGTTTCTGGTGGGCTGGACGAGGGGCATTTCGTGCCAAAGTTCATTCATCCTTTCTCCTTGTAGTGCATCTAAGTGATTTTTTAATTACACTAATGTTTTTCTCTCACGACATTGTCTCGCAGGTCACCTTGCTCTCCAATTACTGCTCATGTAAGGAAGTGCTTCTTGACATTGCCCTCAATTTTTTTTTCACTTTATTTCCACTTGTACTTAGCTGCGATGGAATGAAAGTATGATCTACAGCTGAAATTAACTTAGAATTCTTTTAAGAAAACCCATGTCTCTCTGTTTTTATTTTTTTTTTCATTTGGATCCTATATTACCCTCACAAGCTTCATATCTTAGTTTTCAAATTACCTTTCCCAGTTATTTCCTGAATCTGTCTGGTGCCACAGTATTTTCCTTGTAATATGGTGACCAGGAATTGATGAGTAAATTGTTTCATCTTCCTCTGACGATATTTTGAGCACCAGTTTGTACAGGAAACAGTATTTCTTTTGAATTAAATGCTGCTGGTGGCCTACCTGAGATGATCTGTGGCTGAGAGCTAAGTTTAGACACACACTGCAGGGTGGTGAGGAGAAAATTTAAACAAAACCTGCATGACCAGACTCAGAAGTGGGTGCAGGACACCACAGGTCACTCAGCTCTTCTCATCTGTCACCTCACTCAGTGTTCACCTGGTGCTTGAGAGGGACTTCATGGGGGTAAGAATCAAAATGAATTATGCAGAATGTATCCCTATGGATATTTCATATCCACCCTATCCCAGAAATCTATGTTCTGTATTCCCTGGTCACCCTAGAGTTCACATGGGAAGGCAGCTCTGAAGGGTATGAGGATCAGGGCAGGCTGCAGAAGTGGTTGCCATACATAGGTACAGTTTTGACCCTGCCTCTCCACACCTCAGGGACAAGAGGATAGGGAGGAAGGAGCAGGACTCTCCATCTCATCTCAGGCCACCTGGGGTTGCTCTCAGAAGAGCAGTCTGATGGTCAATTCATCAAATGACATCCCAAGGAGCTCTCTTATCCTCTTGCTGACTCCTGATCTGCAGAGCAGGTTTGACTCGCTTCAGCATGGAGGAAAATTGGCTAACACTAATTAAAAGTGAGTGTCAACTCACACAGAAGCTCCACATTATTAGTTTAAATGAAAATACTTTCCATGGACAGCCTTGCATACTGTAGTACAAATTACTGCATGAAATTAGCTTGCAGAAAAACCCGTGACATGCCAGAGGAAATATCAGGCAGGAAAACACCGCGTCCATGCCCTTCCTCCATAGGAAGAGGTGCGTCCCGTGAGCCAGGCTGCCTTTCTGCTGACAAAGGAATTGCATGCAGAAGCTGGGAAGGCTGAGCCCAGGTCAGCCTAGACGTACACAATGGATGTATGCAGTCCTGGCTCACCACTTGGAATCTCTCTTCCTGCTGAAAACCTGAAATCACAGCCTCCTTGTTATAAATGGCCCAGCTTCTTCCCAATTGAACGGCCAAATTCACTTGTAGTCAATCAGGTGTCTTCAAGGTCAGGTTAGCTATGTCCGTGTCATTTCTGATGCATGTTTGTCTGAGCTGCTTGTAAGCATCTTCCACACTGCAGACTGCACCCCGTGCCCAGACAATCCACTCCCATACCTACAGCAGCTCTGCTATAACAAACAGCTTTCTAATATCTAGATTAATCTGTCCTTGCTGCAATTTAAAACCATTTCTTCTTGTTCTACCTGCCATGGCAGTGGAGCACAATGTTTTTTTTCCCAGCTTTTCAGCACAAGTCATGTTTTCAAGACCATTGATTATTAAGAATGTCCTCTTTCTCCATTTTTTCATATCTTTCTTGAAGTGCCATACTCAAACCTGGACACAGCATTTCTTTAGTACTGAGGAGAAATGAACTTTGCATTTATTACATATAATCTAATTTATTGCCCATGTTTTGATTTGGGGAAATGTCTCATTTGTGATTTTTTAAACCTTGAGTTGGATAACACTGGTAGCACTGCTAAAAAGACTGCAAGAGTCTGTGAAGAAGAGGCAAGACCTGGGAAGAACAAAACCATATCCCATCCACCCAGTACCATGCATCTTCTGCAAAGATCAGCTTCCACCCCCAGCTTACTGAGCACAAAGATTGCTCCTTCCTGCAGGGACAACTAGTCATGCCAAGGCAACAAGAAGCAAGCCATAGTTTGAGAGAATTTATCTAAAGCAAATAGATTCTGTGAGGCCTAAATAAGTAGTATTTGACCCACACTGCTGCCTGTGCTGTATAAGGGATATGCTGTGTAGCTATTGTGGCTGTGTCCTCCCCATCTGATGTATAAGTACACAGAAATGGTAGCAAAGGGGAGTGAATGGACCTCCTGTTCAGCCAAAGGCTGCCCCCAAGAGCATCTCTAGGTGGAGGGTACTGCTAGGGAGAGTCCTCAAAGAGAAGGCAAATGTCAGTTCCAGTTCTGTGCTAGGCTCTTACATGCATGTTCTCATCGCAACAAACTCTATTCCTCCTAAACATCTTGACATCAGAAGATATTTCTCCTCCAGTTCACAGACTATTGACTGCCAGTTTATGTGTGTCTGAACATGGATGTGTCTGACTCAGCGTGTCTCCAGAAAACTTCCCTACTTTAATATCAAGTTATTGCCCAGTCTCATGGTATGTACAACAACGTGGGTGTTAACCTCCTTAGGTGGAACACATTACAGGTGATACATGCCAAATACCTAGCCATTCTTATGTAATGAAGCAGACACCCAGGATTTTCTCTTAAGTGAAACTGCATACAAATGCAAATAAATCCATGATACTTTAAAAGACAAAACAAAACAAACCCAACCAAAACACCCCCCCCAAAAAAAACCCAAAAAACAAAAGAAAAAACCAAAACACCAAAAGCAAATAAGACAAAACAGTGAAGACCATATTATTCAGCTCTTTATGTCCTTTTTCTCCATTTTACTTGCCAGTACAATCTGGGGACATAGTCTACAGCAATTACTAAGGGCATTAGAACAGCTGCTTTATAGCAGTGGGTGGTTTATGAGCACTTTTGCAGAGCACTGCAGATAAAATGAGTATACTACTTGACTCGCAGATTATCCCCATATACGGTTAGAGCAAGGTGACCCATGCAGGTTACCATGATCAAAATAGAAGTCTTACTGCAAAGTTATGTATGTACAGCAACTCCCACATAAAACAAATTCTTCCCATGTTGCCCATGTAATTCAGCTGCCTTTAATTCTAAATTGCCACTTTCATGAACAAAATGGAACAGCATTTCTGTGGGCAGTGGATGTTTTTCTGCTTTTCATCACAAATAAAACAACAGGCCACCATTTTTGCTGAGTGAGCCGTTTCCTTGCATGGTCAAGTCTCCATGTTTTCATTGGCAGGGCTATATTGCAGATTTTAGGAGCCACAGGGAGCAAATCATGCTTTAGACTCTGTAACACATTAGTGTTAAATAGTTCTGTGCTGAAACACACTGTGGGTGCAATTAGATGCCTTTGCCATGCCCCAAAAAAGTAAACACAGATCTTGGCTATTTACCTAAGCCCATGAGCAAGCCTGCACAGATTGGGGTTATTCATGTGGGGCAGCCCTGGAGCACAAGCCCAGCCAGGAACAATTCAGGGTCTTGCACAAATTTGGCAGGGCAGAAGATGGATCAGCCCTGCTCCACACCCTCCCAATGACAGGATCAGCAGTGGCTTGTGGCCTCGTTTCCCAGCCCGAGGAAGGGCTGTTCTTGGCTGGGCTGGTGCAAACCCTCAACCCGGCGCAGAGCACAGCTCCCGGAGTTGCACTGACAACACGGGAAGTTTGCAGTGATGTGTAGCGGTGGCACCTGCAAAATTAAATGTTATGACACACTGTGGATGTCCTTGCTGTCACTTCAGTCAGCCTGCTCTGCATACTTGCAGGCACCTCACACGGTGTGATGAATTTATTTCTTAGCCTATTTCAGAGGCAGCTCAGATGGGAATTATAAAAATTCCCTGAAATGTGTTTGTTCAGAGACAATATTTCATGAACTTTAAATTACTGCCACCGAAATCAGAGTTGCTTGTTATCTCAAAAAGTAAATTCATGTTTTGAGGATCCTCAGGTACTTGTGTTCCTGGAAGAGGCATGTTTTCCAGAGGTTTGAACTTCCTCCCACCCAAATGGAGCCCTGCTGCTGCTTGGCAATCCAAAGTTTTCAGGCATCTTCAATTATTTTAGCTGCAATATTGATTTTTCTGGGAAGGCATCTACAAGGATTTTCCCTCAACTCCTCTCCCCCATTCAGGCACTGTCTTCTTTTTTTTGTCTGCTTCATTTTAGAATGAAGCATTCAACAAATGTTTTAGGTGTGTTGTCATAGTTATTCTTATCTCCTTCCTCAGCAGAGGGAAATCACATATAAACATTTCCAGCCTCACTCCTCTTTGCTTAGACTAACAAAGTGACCAGTACGTCACTGCTCTTGGTGATAAGCTTTGCTGCAGTTCAGGGCAGAGTAAAACACTCTTTTCATGAGAGCATTATCAGACCGAGAGCCTGGTGGTGTGGCACACAGTTTCTTTGTCTGACTGTAATGCTGTTTCGACATGAGTCAGTTTCTGGCACTGAGTCACCTACAAGCAGTGCAGACTCCCACCAAAAAAACCACACATATTTTGCTTAACTCTGAAGCCATGCCATTGGCTCTTGGGATTTTGTCCCCAGCCTCACATGGTCTGGGTTGGTTTCAGATTTTTTTGAAATGGACAGTTATCCCAATTTCTTTTCTTTGGAGCTTGTGACATTTCACCAGTCCAAGTAGGCTGCCACATTCTGTTGCTTCTAAGCAGGTGGAAAAGACCTTCTGCTGGAGGGCCTGCCTGCTGTGCTACTGCAGGCTGTGTACAAACAATACTGCCCATGGTAGAAGCTGGGCATGCCCCTCCATCCCATGGTCTCTTGCTTCCCTGTCATCATTAGAGAGGTCTGCTTCACTCTCCCTTCCACTTCTCTCTTTCCTTTAATTTTGTGCCACAGATTCAGACTTTGGACTGTGAGACAAACTGTGCATTCAGAAGTGTTGGTTATCATTGTCCACAGAAGAATGTTCTGCCCAAGAAAAGTTCAGATTGAAACAGAAATAGGAACAGAAATCTCTCACCCAGGATTATCATACAGGACCCTTCTTCTGTCATTGGTGTTCAGCTCTTCAGCCCGTTATCCGCCATCAGCAGCCTAGGGCAACCTTGGACTTACGTTCAGGACTTCATTGGATGAAGTCCAAAGTGTCATCCCCACATTTACATACTTATCTCTTTGCACATTCCATGGCCATCACCTCATTGAGCCAGGCAGCAGTTTGGATCTTGGGAATACCTAGCAGTTGCTGGGCAGCCATAAGGGACGTGGGACACATGTGAATCTCATTGAAGCTGCTGGCTACACTCCTGCTCAGCCTGTAAAGTCATTCATTATCCTTTTCCTCATGTTTCTAAAAACATTTGAATAGTGTCAGGTATTCCTCATAACTGTCCAATTTCCTGAGCACGGGTACCCAGGCGTGTTTCCACAGGACTCACTTCCTCAAGTGGGGAGATCTCCCCATACATTCAGTATCCCAGCCTCATTCTCACAAGACCTCTTTGTACAACTAACCTTCCCCCCATCCTCACCTGAGACCTTCAGTGTGAACCATGGGTGGCAAACGCAGGCCTGGTCAGCCTTATGTCACAGAGCAGGGACAAAGCCCTTGGCTTCCATCATGTCCAAGCGTGAGCCAGAGCTTGCAGAAGCCCAGGGATCAGCACCAACATGGTGAAGATGGTGTGCAAAGGTTATCTCACATCTTACAGGCACTGCCATCTGGCACGGATGCACATGTAGGAGATTAAACATGTAAAAGCTAGCAGCAGCAGCAGCAACAACAACCATTTCCATGATAGCTCTCTTTTTTTTTTTCTGAAGGAAAATGCATTGGCCGTCTAATTTGGATTCATAAAGGAAACCCATTAATGAAAGGCTTCAAAGAACCGCCTCAGAACTTTTAATCAGTAGTTGCGTTTTAGCATGGAAAAAAAAAAGCAGAGGGGGCTGGGTGGTGGGCTGTTTTGTTGTTGTTGGTTTTGTAGTTTTTTGTTTAAAGCATCAGACTATTTGAAAGCAGGCTGGGTGAGGGAGCCCAGCGGGGAGCCTCTTCTCGCCCACCTGGAGAAGAGGCCCCCTGAATGCTTGTTTTCATTAGCATGGGCCTCTCTGGCTCTTCAAAACCCTTTCCACCCGTTGCCAAGGCAACCCGGAGCCGTATTGCGGCACATGGGTGTTGTGCATCAACTGGTGTGTTGCACTTAACTGAAATAAATAACCAAATAAACACGGAAAATGGCCACGGGCCAAATAAGGGCACTGTCTTTTATCATGGACATCTAACATTTATAGGGATTTCAAACACTCTGCTAGGCGTATCGGCAGAAAGGTAGTTGATCAAAAAAGGAAAATGCATGTGCACACACAGACAGTTCGTTTCATCGTTTCATTTTAATGGGTCTTCTTGCTTGAATAAGGTGAAAGGAATTGGGTCTAGAGCGTGCAATCCCACTTGTGAGCTCTCAGTTACATTTTTGTGCCATTTGATGGCTCTCAGCTGGGCCTGGCCTTTCCGCAGAGCTTGGCTCCTACTTCAGCATCAGCATCACCTTCAGCAGCTGTTTTCCCATCAGGCCTGGACACATGCAGGCTACAGGAGGAGCTTCTGAGCCCTGCAAAGACAACCTCCACAGCAGGGGCTGTAAGTGTGTTTTTCAGGATCCAGCTGCTCCAGGACCCCCACCTGAGTCATTTATACTGCAGTGCTACCCACCACAGCTGTGGGCATGTGAGTGGAAACCATGGGCTTTGGTTTCCAACCAACCTTGTGGAGAAGGAGGGTGCCTGGGGAGATACCACAGACTGCATTTGTGGTTGAGGATCAGCCCACAAAGCTGTGCTAGTGAAAGGGGTGTGAGGGGAATGTTACCTGCATGAGGTCCCTGGCATTGAGGGGTAACAGCTGCAGCATCCCTTCAGAATGTCCCAGAACAGCCAAGGAAAAACAGCGTCCCTGGGAATATCTGTAGCTAGTCCTGCTAAGTACGGCTGCAAAAATAGTTTTCGTTTAGACTCAGGAAGGGAGGTGCTGGCTGCAGCTTCTCTCAGGGGAACAGGGAAGGGAGTGGGGTGGAAAGCTCTGCAAGGACCAGCATCCATTGCCCAGTACCACGCTGTACCGTGCCATGCTGTGCTGTGCCACGCTGTGCCAGCAGTTGTCAGAGCAGGAGCTGGCAGCAGAGGCAAGACAGGGAGCTATGTGCAGATCCTACATGGTGGCAAGTGCAGGTGTGAGTCAGGGAAGCCAGTAGGGAGGAGATATGAGGGCTGCCTTTCCTCCGAGGGGGCCAGAGTGAACTCCAGTAGTGTCCCAATGGAAGGAGAACAGTGCAGCTCATGCTTCCATCAAGGTGTCTGAGAGGTGAAGAATTGCAACCTTTGTGGGCACTAATTGAGTGATTTCTGAACATGATTGTGGTGACTGAATGTAGACCCAGAGCCAGATGCTTTGTATGTCCAGAGTCAGTGCTCAGTCAAGCCCTGTCTTTAGCTGACACCTTCTGCCTGACAGTTTTGACACAAAACAGAGAACATGGTATGATGCCACACCAGCCATTTTCCTTCTTCTTGCTTCACCTTGGAAGCCCTGCTTGCAGCTTCTCCAGGGTAAGCCCCTCTTTGCCAGCACACAGCCCCTTCAACAGAACCCAAATACCTGTGGTTGCCCTTTTTCCTGAGCACCCTCTGTCCTTTTGCTCCCTTGGAAGAGTTATGGTGCCAAATGCAGTGTGAAAGCTGTTTGCCCCACCTCAGATCTGCATTTTAAGCACATGCACAGGCCATGCTATCAAACTGAGGAAATTTCGACCCTGTGTGTGTGTCTGGTGTTTGCCCAACAGCTATGGTGTCCCAGGGTGTCATCCCTCAGCACTTCCCATGCATCCTGTGGTGAATGGTAATGTACATCAAAAGGCTTCCTCCAGCCCCTCACCCCTCAGCACAGCCCATGGTTTTCCCTGCTGCTCTTGCAGCTCCCCTGGCATGCAACAGCATGGGCAGCTGTGTTATTTTAAGCTCCCAAGTATTATTACAACACAGACCTTCCAGATGCAAGGATTCAAAAGTATTATGGTACTGAATGTATGGACACGGTTGGACTTGCATGTCTGTGCTTGCACATGTATGTATGGACAGGTGTGCATGCACTTTATATGTTGCATTTAATATTTTTCTGTTCAATAGATACAGATATATTTATATTTGTTTTACATATTTGTGCTCAGTTCACAAAATACCTTTAAAATGTATATGTACCTATCAAACATACAAAACATGCCAAGTACTTGTTAAGGGCTGAGTCTTCAGATGATTTGATTCTAGTTTATATTTTAATTTAATTTTAGTTCTTAAGAGAGCTGTAACCTGTTTATTTAGGACTTTCAAATACGTAGCTATATATAACTATGATTGCTGAAATAAGTGTAAACATCATTAAAAATTGCACCACAACGCATCACAGTGCAAGCTGTGTAACTGCCACAGCCATAAATACACAAATGGAAATTATGATCAATCGTGGGTGTATCACAAAAAAATATTTACTTACACAGCTGTGCAAAACTGTCTTAGTGTTCAGATGCACCTGAATCTGACCCTGGCAAATGCATCTCGTGTAAGTCAAAGACCAAAAAACACTTTTCCAATGAGGTCTCTGACATTTTTACAAAGCTCTCATCACATTTAAAACCTAAGCCCTCAGAAACAGAAGGAGCACAGGGAAAGTGCTATGGGAGGAATAAGAGCATGCACCCTATTTGCTGTCCATTTTGGGTTTGCTTTTGGTATCGGCGTTTCACCCACATCACCTGAATTTGCTCAAAACTGTGTTAGGAAAAATAGGGAAAATCTCCCTCTGACATGTATGATAAGACCTATTTGGGATTGATACCACAGCCACATGTGTGTGGTACACTTCTGGTGTAGTGCCCATTACTGAGTGGAAAAGTTGTGTTGTAGTCTCTCATATAGCCTGATTTTCAGGATTTGGCACTGATTTGCTGAGGATTTCCCCTCAGTTCATGCCTGAGGACAGGGAGCAGCCTGCAGCCAGGGCTGTATCCTGACAAGTAGGAATATATACCTGACCCCACACAGGAAGCGGAGTTTGGGTCACAGGAGCTTGCAGTCCCACAGGTAGAGCAGAGAATTGAACCTCACAGGTATTGTTAAAAACAAAAGACTAAAACTTCTCAGCTGCCACAAGAAGCAGGATTGCCCATATCCTCAAATCGTGGAAAGTGTCTCAAAACCCATTAACTGCACCAGAGTTTCACTGATCTGCACCAGCTGGGGACAAAGTACAGTGGAAGGGAATAGACTTTTAATATATGTAATGGGGTACACCTCGTCCTCTTCCCCAGCTAACATCTATCAGGTTCAGTAAGGCTGTGGTGGTACTTATTAGAGGATGTCCAGCATGATCTATGGAGTAGTTTAAATTGCATCAGGCTTAAGGTGGCCTCTCACATTGCTCTCCATGGGGGAACTCAATAATTCTGAGCTGCTGTGGCTCTGAAAAATTGTGCCCATAAATCTCTTTCTCATATGGCTCATCGTGTATCCAAGGATGATCATGGCACAGCTGCATTGAATATGCACTGTACAAAGTGTGCATGGTTCAAAGAAGCAGACTTTGTTTTCCACACACAGTAGAGAAGTGTTTCAGTTCACCTTTAAGGAACAAGCTCCATCTCACCAATCTGTTTTTCTGGTAGTACACCTGTTAGGAAGAAAAAGGCACGTGAGTCTGCTCTGAGGAAAAGCAATCTCCTCTTGGTGAGCTCAGGTCCTGGAGACTGAGAGCACCAATTCTTTCCCACGTGAGATGAAACCCAGTTCAGCAGTGAGGAAGAGCAGAAGTCCTATGCACCACTTCAGCCCTATTTAAACTCAAGTGCAGGAACAGGCAGGGGAAAGAGGAAGAAACCATATGTCAGCTGTCTGTGAAAGTATCAAATTAAGCTGATAAGTAATCTTTGCTCCATGAGGAGTGTGCTGTTGGTCTAATTAAGCCTCATTTTGAGATTAGGCACGAGTGAAGAATTGCAGGGCTTGGCAGTTTATCTGCTGATCGCTCCCTGGTTGTGTTTTCCAGGCATTTTATAGGGGGTAGGATGAGTATTCTCCATTTCACATGGCTGAGGTAGTATTTCCCTGCAATAGGAAAATTAACCTCAAAATCCAGTTAATCTCAGTTAGAAGAGGAAACGAATCCGTCAAAAACCCAAACCCGCCAAAACAAATCCAAACCACAGCCTTTGTGGCTCTGAGAAGGGTCCAAGGGGTAAAAAATAGCTTCCTGTGATTTCAGCAAACCATGGTTGCAGTCCTGCTTTCCTCATCCCCTGGACATTACCTTGTGATGAAATCTCTGACAAGTTTAAGGATTAGGACACTCTGACCAGCAATGTACTCAAATAGTCACTCAAACATCCAAACAATTCCTTTGAATTCAATGGCAGCACTCATGGAGTTAAAAATAAGCATGCCATTAAGTGCCTTCATCAGATCAAGGTCTAATTTTTTACTCCATGTGAGTAGCTCCAGAGGAACTCCTGTCTTTTCTGTTGGGGTTGCTAACTTTAGAAAAATAGCCTATGATTCTAATTTATGTAGCAGCAAAATGAAGTACTCTTAAAATCTTTTTGTGCAATAAAACCTATGTCAAACAGACTAAAATAAAACGGCAAAGACAAATTTCCTAGAAGAAAATAAATCTTCTATAGACAAAGAAATTTTGATAGAGACCTTATGGATGATTTCAAGTGACATTTTTAGACAAGTCTTGTATTTTGAGGACTTTAATTTGCAATGTATTTTGGGAAAATCTGTTGCTGCTTCTGGATGGATTTGATATGGTGTGTCAATAAGGAGGAAGCAAAAACGAATACAAAATGAAATGCAGAGTCTCCACATTAATTTCTGAATGTTGCTTCTGTCATTTCAGGACAATTTGTCCCCACACATGAAGCTCTCCAAAGCCTTCTGCTGCATATTTATGTCCCTAATTATTTAAAGGAAGCTTTAAGGAATACAATGCTTTTGTACCCCCCATTGCAACTGGTCACCCCTGGCCCAAACTGGCAAACATAGTAGTGAAAAATCTCAGCTGAATAAGTGTGTTAAAATGCTTCTTTGAGTGTTTAGATCAAGATTCCTGAGTTTATTTCTGACTGAATGTTTTCCAATATCTTTTGTAGCCTGCAAAATCTGGGGTGAAAACCTCAGAAGAAGGTTCAGACAGACCTTCAGAGGAACCTCAGAGGAAGAATCAAGCTCCTCCGAGAACCTCAGTACTACTTGCTTCTGGTTGAATTGGTAATGCTGTAAGTACAGGGTCTTACCTAATGAATAGTGCTTTCAGTAATGGCCCAAGCATGTGCCTGAAAGAGAAGGGCCTGAAGGAGGCAAGAGAGAAATATCTTTAAGAGTTAATGAAATCTTTCGTTTAAGTAACTGAGACGAGCATTTGACTTATGCCCCATCCTCACATGTGAGGGCCAGGATTCACCTCACAGCACGTCAGGCACTTGGTTTGCAGCATCTGGGGTGAAACACAGGCTCTCCTGAGGGTGATTCACGTCACAGGTGGGCTGAGGTGCCCTCGGGATGTGCCTGCCTTGGCTATACTGGGAACCAGGGGCTGACAGCACTCCTAACTTAGCCACCTCAGCTACATGCCTACAGCACAATAGGATGAATATGGGCTTATACATATATTTTCCTCCCTTCAGGTAAAATTTCACTTTGCATTGACCTTCTGCACTGTTCCTCTCTCAAAAGCAGTCTCCAGGGCAGCATCAGGGCTCACAGAGCAAATAGATACTGCGTTGACCCTGCAGACTTTTGCCATTCATGCCCCTCCCTTGGGGGTTTCAGAGGAGTCTTCCAGGGTTTGCATCCTTTCCTTGAGACGCTGGCCCTATTAATATTCCTGATCATAAACTCCAGAGAAACACAAACAAAGCTCCCACACTCTGAGAATAGCTCCAGTGCTAAATATAGGGGATTTTTATGAATCTATTTGCCACTTCCATTAGTCAGGGCAGAAATACATCATTGTAAGACGTCTGAGCATTTTGTCACTGCTCACTGGCTGTATCAAAACCTAGTGTAAGCAGTTATCACTGTATTTCTGATTAATATTATAACAACCACTGGCTAATCACAGAGTCAGCAGTGAAAACTGCTGTAATCGTTATCTTTCTGGCTAAGTAACTTCCCTGTTATTTGTTGTATACTGCAGATTTTGGCGCGTGGGGGGTTCTTTTTTCTTTAATGTTAAATGTGAGATTTTATCCTCAAAGGAGTGATTATCTCAGAGCAAAATTGACAAGGTTAAACACTATCTATAAAAAAACATTCAGCAGTGTGCCGTGAAATGAATTACACAATATATCACTCATCTACCTGGCTTTTGAAAAAGTGTGAATATTGTGTTTGTTCAGTCTGGCTGAGTATTTTATATTAGGCTTCTTTTTCATGAAGGTAAAAATGACCTTGGTCATTAGAAAGCGAAGATATATTGAACCGGATAGAATCAACACAGTTCCATTTCATTTAGTCCCCTCTAAAATTGAAAGAAGAGAAATACAGATTGAATTTATTTTACTATATATTGCCTCATTTGAACTCTTGTAAAGCACTAGCCACTAAGGAAAGCCCTTTTCCCACCTCCCTTCCATAATCTCTTACAGATGGCATGTTAAGGAAATTGCCTTGACTTTATTGATTCTTTGCTATAAGGTTCAACTAACAGCTGGTGTGTTACTGGGGAAATATATGCTGTACTATATATAGTTAAAGGAAGGTAGCTCTTTGACCTGGCAGCTCTGTGTACCTGCACAAAAAACCTCACCCCTGACACTTTAAAATTCCAAATTGGTATTTTTTTTTCCCTCTTAGATATTAGTAGATCTTATCTTTAGGGCCTTATTTTAAAAAGCAGTATCATACCAATCTGAGTATTTCACAGAATGAAGGAAAACAGCATCCTGCCAAGATGGAAGGGCACAGGCAGAAAGCTAGCTGCTATATTCTGCCAGGTCACCATAATTTTCCATTTGTTTCTTTCCAGAAATATTTATTTTGCGGATATTATAAAAAGGCCAGTGTGTGATGCTGCATGCTACTGGCCTCTCACAGCTCAATAATTCATCAGCTGGAGCTTCAGACATCTCCAAATTTAAATTTCCTGTTCAAGTGAAGGGATCAATGTGCACTCTTTCTTCTCTTTATTTTGATTTTCAGATTAATCAGTCTTAAAAATTCTGGGGAGTAGTTCCATCTGGCATTAACCACTCTAGTTCTAGTGGAGCTCAGAGTCCACCCATTTCTACCAGCTTAGCAGCTGGCCCTCTGAATGTGAAAATCTACATTATCACCTGTTTTATAGGTGATAATTGCTGCCTAAGTACTGCAAGAGAAGGATATTAGCGCTAGTTCTGAGAATCTTCGCAGCAGGTCAAATTCATCCCTCCGCTGAGGAGCTGGTGGCACGTCTTCCAACACATTATCATCTCCCAAGGTTTTCCTCAACCCCATTACTCCCCTCCATTCTTTGTCTCTTCACCATAATGATCCTTTTCCTGCTTCCTGAGTGGCTTCAGGTTGCATTGCAGAAATGAAAACCTGGCTGGGAAACTATTGATGAAGCAGAATGAAAGCATGAAACACCCAACCTGAAACTCCCACAAGACTTCTGAAAATCAGTGTAAATTCTGTGTTTCTTTTGGCCCAAATATTTCAGAGAGAGTGGGTTTTTATTTGTTTGTTTGCTTTTTTAAGTTGTGAGAAGCACAGAGTTGCCTACAATGTAATATAACCTTGAACTATTTCTTGTTCTCATGATCCTACATTGTCCCCCACAATATTTGCTGGTGTTTCCCTGGAATCACTCCATCATGGGATATCTCCACTCCCATTAAAAAAAATACATTATTATATTTCACCACTGGAGGGTTCAAAGGTTGAAATCTCTAAACTTTTATGCTGTTCCTGCCTGTCTGTAACACATTACATTTTAACTTCAGTTTGTCTTCCTGTGGATGCTTGTTTTAGCTCATAGCTTGTTGACATTTTAGCTAAATTTTCAGAAGACTGCTTAACAGGGATTGATGCAATGCATGGAGCTCGTAGTGAGATGGGCTCTGGGGCTGGGAAGGAAGAGACAATGCGAGCCACACTTCTATGTGTCAGTAGCTTGGTGTTTGTTGTATGCTACTTTGGGGTCTGAGCCCCTGGGAGGATTTCAGTGGGGTGGATTACAGTTCAATGTTGCATAGGTATAGCTCTATTGGACATGTCTCTGCAAAATAAATACAATGTATTAGTGATATAAAATCTCCTAAGGGCCCGATATGAAATTCTTCCATCTATCAGTCAAATTGTGTCGCTAGTACGAAGTGTGGCTGACCTAGCCTACTGTCAGGGCCAAATTCAAAGGCAACACATACAGCAGTGTAATTCAGATGTCTTGGCCTCATTCCTCACCTCTGCTGCAGAGCTCAGCACTGCAGAGCTCACTAGCACCAGCAGGGAGAGGCTTCCCATTTTGGATATAAAGCCATTTTCACTCCCATTAATTCCCTCTACCATGCATTAAGTCCAGGCCAAGGAAAAGTTTTGCAGCCATTTGATCAGGTGCTCCCTTGCTGCTCCAAGGCAAATCTTGGGTAGTTCCCAAGAACCATCTGTACTCTGTGACCTTCAGCCATACCTGAAGTTTAAGTTGAGAACTTTTGTTGGCTCTGCTGACTTCACTGGCAAAACCCAAAATGAGAAGGAAAGCCTTCAAGGGCAGCATGTGTCTCTTCTCACTCAATGACTTCCTTTCCTTCTGCTCAGCTTCCATCTTTGTCCTCCCCAATTGCTCTAGGGCTTGAGTGCCTCACACTGATGCAGGTTTCTTTTCAACCCTTCCCACAATGCAAAATGTTACTGCTTTAGTTCTGCTGGCTGAGTAACTGATCTACAGTGAGATTAAACAACTCCCAGCAAGCCCTATAATAAGTCAGTAGCAGAGCAGGTCCCAGGCTCAGCTCCCATGCTGTCCCTTCCTCCCAGCCCTCTCTACAGACTAGCTGCATACAGCCCAACTAGGCTGCTCCACCACAGCTTCATCTCACTGAAATCTCTGCACATGAGGGCAAGCCCCAATTAGTTTCCTTTTTCTTCTGCCAGCACCAGTGGAAGTCTCTCCATTCCATTATAAAAGGAAGGATTCTTTTGAAACACTTTTAAAAGCTGCCTCAGACAATATGATGCTGCCTGGAGATAGGAGAAGGATTCACAGTTTTGTCACCCCATGGGCCCAGACACAGAGGCCACTGTGGCACCCCCAAGTCACCTTATTGCGAGACCTCTGTGGTCCCTCTCCCAGCAGAGCAAATGCCTAGTAGGAGGAGGCTGGCTGGTTAAGGTTATATTACATTGTAGGCAACCCTACACTTCTCTCAACTTAAAAAAAAAACATTTTGCCTTCCACTTTTACTTTATCACTGCCTACTTGTGATGTTTAAACGACATATGACACTGCACCAAAATTCTGCTGGCGTGGCTTTGTTCCCCTCCTTCCACAAACCCTGGCAGACTTTGAAGAACGAGGAACCCAACTCCAAGAGCTGGAGCTGCTGCAGGCTGTGATATTCATGTGGCATTAGATCATGTTAACGTTAGGTATAATCCAGTACAAATCCTCTTAGTGTCACTGGCACTGTAAGGACTGTTATAATTGCTCATAGCTTAAAACAATTTTGCAGCTTTTCTTCACCTCCACGAGTCGGTTCCAATTAGAGGAAGGGAACTTTCCAAACCTGCAGAGTTTCTATTTAGGACACAGCCCTGTCCTGACAACACGCTGTCAGACCTGCCGAGCAGACAGGAAAATGTCCACTGTATTACAGAGACGTGACAAAAACGGAGAAGAGGAACATGTGTGCTCCAGTTTCTTTCAGAGTCTCTCGGAAGCACCTCCTCAGGAGTTTTTGTTTTGCCTGACACGGCGCTGGCAGGGCCACATGGCCTCCTTCTGCACCTCCTGTTTTTCAAATAATGTTCCTACTTCAGAAAGTAGGAGGAAAGAGAGAGGAGAGAAAGGAGATCAAATCAAATGGCAGCAAGGCTATAAAAGTGCCTTCGACTGGAGGGGAAGCAGGATTTTGACCAGCGTGAACAAGCCCCATGACCCAGAGGCAAGAGGAGCATGGTATGGAGAAGACAGTGGCCAGCCACAATGATCTTGTGCTCCCCCACACAGTGGGGTGACGTGGGGTCACCCTAAGGGGAGCCAGGCACCAGGGCTGTGGCCACAAAGGTGGTTGCGTGTGGGATGCACACACTGGTCAGCAAACCCACTGCTACAAGGACAAAGACTTGGCCCCTCTGCCCTCTTGGCAGCAACATCCCTCCATCCCACCTCTCCTGTCTCTAGTGCTCACAGCTGCGTGTGTCCCATACCCACGGGTGAGCAATGGCAGGAGCAGGATGGCTCACCTGCTCCAGGCTTGCCAGAAACTGGCTGCCTGAGCATTGTAAGCAAAAGAGTGTTTCCTACCAGGCTTTTTAGCTGCCAGGGTCCCTGATGCCATGAGTGCTTTCCCAGGAGTAAGCAGATACAAGGACTGGCTTTATGTGAAGGATCAGACAGCTAGAGAGAGCACCTGCCATATCTGGGTCTGCCTCCAGGATAACAAGGGAAACCTTTTGTAGCCACATCCTTGTTTTCCAAGGAGCTCATCGTAACAGCCTCCCATGCTCTTAAAAGAGCTGGCAGAAGGAATGACCCTAAACACGACCCCATCACTGGCCAAATACACTCTTTCAAAGAGTTCAATCTGAGGCCAGCTTAGCAGTAGAAAGCTTGAAGTACATGGGCACTGAAGCTTTGTTCCAGGCTGAAGGGGTGATGTTTGAAATTGATGTGCCTCCTGAGAGCCTGGAAAACAGCATTGTGCCAAGATATCAGCTGGTTAAGTTATGCACAAGAGAGGGAACCAATACAGCAAAATCAAACAGGAAAACTCTTTGTCCTCCAATGGTTTCCCCCACTTTTTGCTGCGAGCATCTACTTCCTCTCTCTCTTTCTTTCTGTCTCTCTCTCTGCTTCACCTGAAATAGGTGAAATGGCTCTGCACTGATTTGGTTAACCCAGAGAGAGAATGCTTCTGCCAAGGTGAGCTGATTCAGTTTGGTGAGAGGTCCAGTGATGGGGGTGACAGAGAAGCTCGTGCACCTGGCAGCAGGGATAGACAGAGTGAGGAATTGGAGTGGGAGACAGTGGGGCAAAACTCCCTATCCAGCAGAAACAAGGGCTTAGAGTGGCTCAGGCAGAACACGTGCACAGGACAAGAAACGCACAAGTGAGCAGGTACAAAGTAAATAAATAAATAGAGACTCAGGGGTGTGAGATCCAAGAATAAACCAAAGATTTTTGCTTTCTTTTCTTCCTTCCTCTCTCCCTCCCTATCCACCCACCCATAGTAACAGAAACACATAAGAGGAAATGAATTTCAGGAACCAGGTCTGGAGAGGAAGACGTGCTCCTTGCTGCCTCCTGTTATGCTTGGCTCGAGTTGGACGGACACACCTGGCCTTTCAAACAGGCACTATTTATACACCTCCTTCCCCACAATTTATACACCTCCTTCCCCACAGTGGTGTGTTCCTCTCCCCACTTCTCCCCCCACCTTGTCTGCTGGCAGCCTGCCAGGGCAGGGTGAAGCAGAGACCCTAGTGCTGTGTGGAGCAGGCTGGCCTCAGGGAGACTTTCTGCTGCTAACACATGAAACAGTCAATCCATCGTGTCCCAGCATTGGCTGAGCCTTTCCTTCTCCAGTGCTCCTGCTGCACAGATGTGGTTGCTGTAGCTAAACTGCACCTTCTTTCCCTCTCTCAGCTGTACTGGGAGCATCAGAACATGACCTGATTTTAGATGCTTCCTGCTTGCAGCAGCTCTCCCAAAGCTCTGCTTTCCTCATTTCCCTGGTGCTGGAGCTTGTCCCCAGCCCGTGGTACTTTTCACTCTCAGGTGACTTACAGCAGAAGTAAATCTCTCTAGAGGAGAGATTGGGATTTGGATACCCCAGACTGGGGGTATTGTGATGGTTTCAATGCTGTGTGGCAAAAATGGAGCAGGTAACTCCATGTGAAAAAAAAAAATAGGGAGTTAGACCTGGAAGTATTTGCTGAATGTGGCCTGTGGGATAGGAGCAGAAGAGAAGCAAGTCGAAAGGCATGGTCAGCTTCATTTCTCCTTACAAAAGAAACTGGCCAAGTGGAAGTAAAATCTAGTTTACCTATACCACTAAATCTATTTCCCTGATGGTAACAGAAGCCAGGTTTAGAGGTTTTTCATGACCAGCAACTGCAGAGGAGACATTCATCAAGAAATGGAGCCAGTCCTCCACACTGAGTTTGTGCCCCATGCTCAGCTTCCCTAAGACTTCAGAACAAAGTTGGCTAAAGCTGTTTCAGCCTCTGCATTGCAGCTGGTCCAGCATCAGGACCTTGCTGGTGGATCTGCAAATCCTGCTTGATATAGCAGCCAGGAAAATTACCATGGGGGAAATTAGAGTGTAAACCTGCCGAGCCAGCAGCTAGTCAGCAGTATGTGCCCATTCCTACCCTATAGTACCTGCAAGGTGACCTCTCCATCAGTGGAGGAGAGCAGTTCAGTTTAATAAACCAAGCTGGATGTTTCAATCACCTTGCCTTCCTTAGCAGTGATATCTAGCACTAAAATGAGAGTATAAAGAATAAGTCAGTGAATTAACATGACCCAGCTCTATGATGTTGAGAAAATCTGCAGTGGAGCTCTGACTTGCTGACATGCAGAGCATCCTCAGCTCCCAGTAGCCTCTCTGGGTGTCTGAAAGCATGCCATGATGGACAACAAATTACTGGCTTCTTTCTGCACATCTCTGGAGATTTTCCAATAATTCCTGCAGGACTTTGTTGACTTTGCAACAGAAAAGTTCATTGTTCAGGAAACCAGTGATTCGTTCTGGGAAGAGTTTGCTTCCATAAGATTTGTTAGTAAAGGGGAAGGGAGGCTGAAGATGGCCTTGTAGGGAGACAGTTACTTGTGTTTGAAACAAGTCTGTTTACATGAGTGGGCAGAGTGCCAAGCGAGGATGTCCTCATATTCTCCTGCAATTGAATCTTTTTCTTGTGAAATGCATCCTTCCCTCCCGGCTCCCAGCACATCCTCAGCCTCTGGGTATGAGACAACATCAGCCCAGAGGATACTCCCTCCCCTGGATTCCCACAATCTCAGCTCCATCCTCAGCCCCTTTCAACATATTTTACACAAGAGAAAGTCACACATTAAAAACAATTTTTTAAAGCAGCTCTGTCATTTATACCAAAACAGACATGCTGATAAATGTGGAATGATTCTTTCCCTGTGATGTCACGGCAACACACATTCAAATTCACTTGATAGAAACAAACATGCTTAGACTTCTGCAAATGGGAGAAAGCTGCCTCTGCAAATGGGAGAAAGCTGCCTCTGAAATTATTTCCATTTTCAAGGTCAGTAAGCAAAGAGTCGGTCCATGTTCCTTGGAGACAGCCTCCAATCAGAGAAAACGGTTCCCCTGTCAGCCAGCTGTTATCTGCATAGTCCTTCTCTGCTATTTGATGTGCCACGGGCTTCTTGTCACTTGACTGTGAGATATTTTCATCATTTCTCTAGATGACACCCTTCGCGTTCCCTCTTCCCTGGTGCAGAAATCCCAACATCTAATAGCAGCAGGGGATTAGGACGCATCTAAACCAGCTCAGGCTCTTTCTTGTACTGTTACCACAACATTATTTTCCCAGAATGTATTTCCTATATATCTTACAACCTTTTTAGCACTTTTTGCTGCAAATAAATACATTGATTGTAATAGCCACTTGGATTTGACCCAGAGGGGAGCGATTAGGTTCTTAATGAGCTATGCAGGGCACATTCTCTATTGGCTAAATATTGAGGTGCTTACTCAGGCAAATCACCACAGAGGCTGAGGCTGTGTAAAACACTTCCAGATGTAGCCCCTTCATATTAACTAGAAGACTAAGCATCATTCATTTCAGCACCACGAAAGGAAGACCACCCTAGCTCACTGGCTGATTTGCTCCCTCTGATTTCTCTTTCCTGACGCCTCCTGCCCTAATTGTGAAGGGAAAGTTGAGGAAGCACAGACAGATTCTAGCATAATGTCCCCTCAGCTGCCAGTGTCTCCCACAGCTTAATTCCATGCAGGCTTGGAGGGGACGCGAAGTAGTTTCAAAAAGGGAAATTTCTCCCCATGCATCCCTAGGAAAATGCCGGAGTGAGCAGGGTGCCCACCCCAGCCTCTCCTGAGAAGGGTGGCAGAATACCTGTTTCACTGGGAACAAAAAACTGCATGAACACCCTGGCTCTGCTGTGGAGAAGTGTGTATACATGTGTGTGTGTAGGTTGGCACGTGGATCTCGTGGGAATGAGACTGTAACTTCCTGGGTTGCCAAGCACTGGAACAGGCTGTCCAGGGAAGCAGGTGAGTCAACATCCCTGGAGAACTGGAGTCTGTTTTCTCCATGTAAAGAGCAGGCTGGATTACAGGGTGGCTCTTATGCTTTCCAGGGTATGATTACACCACACATTTCCAGTGTATTAGGGGCAACTCCCTGATGTGCTTGTTTGGCCCTGGGTCCCCTGCCAGTTTCCATGCAGTGAGAATCATCTCCAAACCCCCTAACACCATGAAGTGACTCACTGAAGGCATCTATCCTCCTTCAGATCAGGGAAACTATAATATTGCAAGGTACTGTCTCCCTCAAGAACCAATGGGAAAGGTACCTTCTTACATTTACAGGTCTGGAAATAAAATATGGAAACAGACTACTGAAATATCTCACTTCTCTTACAGAACTGTTTTAATATTGATAGATACTAGGCAGAAAATATTTCTCTTAAGTTAGGTCACACAGTATTTCTATT
Source organism: Irena cyanogastra (assembly GCA_013397155.1). Taxonomy (NCBI): domain Eukaryota; kingdom Metazoa; phylum Chordata; class Aves; order Passeriformes; family Irenidae; genus Irena; species Irena cyanogastra. The sequence goes on along the minus strand of VWZV01007556.1, from coordinate 274,878 downwards.
AATATCATAACATATTTCTGTTTTATCCATGGCTGGATAACTATAGCTGGATAGCTTGCACGTGGAGCAGAAGTAACGTCTCCATATGTCGTAATTCTACAGTGATATAAACATGACAGACATACTATAATACAGTATAAATCTGTTTAGCACCATTTATAGCCTGTGCCTGATTGTCATATATAGCAAAGTGTGATCTTCACAGCCAACACAAGCAGAAGTGTCACGGGAAAGAGCAGTGTGAATAAAGGGGACAAATGTAATATGGCCATGGGACATTCAATACAATTGCTATGCTGGGTGCTCCTCGCTGTGACAGCCACTGCTGATCGAGCCTCAGCATTCCTTGAAGCCAATGAGTCTGCTTAAAGCAACCTTAACACTGGGACTGTCCCAGAAATGCACAGGAAACTGAAAGAGATATTAATATATTGTAATGCAACTAGAGACACAAGCATTACTGTAGTAGCAGTGATCTTAATAATCGTAATACTGTCTCAAAGAGAAAAAGGAAAGAGAATGCTCTTTTCTGTCTGTTTATTTTGGTGAACAGAAAGCAACAGCTGGTCTGAAAAGTGATGATGAGACTGGTTTCTCTTACTTTTTCTTGCATGTTGCAATTTCCAAAGAGTGGCTGCTAAGTCAGCCTGTGCTTTGCAATTTGTTGTATGAAAACAGCAAGTGTTTCCTCATGTACTTACTTTCCTCTGTTATTTGACCAGTTCAACCAAATCCTGCATTATTGAAAATTCAGATGAGTTCTGGTCAAATAATAAAAACAAATAAATAAGTATATACATACTATTGTGTGTGAAGGAGCTAAATTTATCTCTCCTGGATTTCCTGGAAGTCACATTTATTACTGGTTTTGAACGCTTAGAAACCTGTTAGCATTGATGGGAATGCTCACAGATGCTGATCATCTTGTTGGTTTTTGCAGGATTGCTGGTCGTGTTTGGGGAATAAACACACGTTGAAAATGCTCAGCCAACCACCCAGAACCAGGACTCTGTGACTTGTATGCTCACTCGTGGGCTAAGAGGACTGTACTTTAGCTCAGCTGTTGAAGGCTTGGTGCCAGTGCTCTGCTGACAGCTTGATGCATATCCTTACGTGCAGGAATAATCTTGTCTTCTTTGTTTTGGTGCCACATCAGGTGATTGACGTAACACCAATGTAATCAATGACAACTCAAACAGGTAGAGAGGTTAATCCAGAATCTCCCATGACTGAAATCATGTCTGGCTCATGGATGATTTGTGAGTCAAAATGGAAAAACCCACTCCCAGCCTTAACTAAAAAAATGGGCATCGCTAGAATTCAAAATGAGTTCCTTCCCTTCAGGCCCCAGCAATAAATAAGCCCTCTTCTCCCACCTCAGAAAGATATATCTGTCTCCATCATCCTTGGTTTTAAAGAGTTTGACTCATGAGCTAATGTGACTTCAGGATAAAGATGGAGAATATTTAGCTATTCTTGTTTTTCTCTAGAAAAATGAGCTCATGAGCTAATGTGACTTCAGGATAAAGATGGAGAATATTTAGCTATCCTTGTTTTTCTCTAGAAAAATTCTGTGGGTCACTGCAGCTTTAATTCAGAATTGTATTGACTGATTTCTTTCTGCATCCTAAGGAGTTGCTAAGCAACATGGATTCTCTCTCGCCATGCATTTGTCAAGACAGAGAAAAGTGGTAAGAAATAGGAAAAGATTCACCTCCTCCAATATATCTATCAAACCAGAGAGTATCACTTATTTCAGTATCACCCAGACTTATACTATTGATATATTATTCAATTCCTCAGTGCTGTAGCTGGTTCTAGAGTCTCAGTCCAAAACCAGTGAAGGTCTGATTTTTGTTCTCGTTGATAAGACACTGTTGAATCATGACTTTCACCCATTAGAGCATCTTTAGCCTATGGCTCACAAATCTGCTCATAAATTAGAAATAGGCAGTGGTCTATCATGCCAAATTCTTAGGTTGTTCTTCTCATGGGGAGCAAAGGGTTGGGAACTTAAGGCTTGGCTGTACTCAGCCTGAAGCTCTCTGAGGTCTTCAGAAAAGGCAAGTCATTCCAGGCAGTCAGCACAGCCTGAATGACACAATTTGGCCCTTACAGACCCTGAACTTATGGTTTGTGAGCCACTGTAATAATATGATCAGTCAGAGAGGGTACAGCAATGCTGTGATGATCACCATGCACCGTACCCTATATATTCAACATAGGCACACTATGGTTCCATGGCCATGCTGCTTGAAAGGCCAGTCAGAAGCCTTCATGTGGACACAAACATAATGAAAAAAGGTCTCATATATTCCATTTTGACATCTCCAAGACAGCTGTCACCAAATTTTATGGATTTTCTTATATTCCTTGCTCTTTGGCAAAATGATTCTTTGTTGAGTGGTTCTTCACTACACTGCCTGTTTCGTGTCCACCTTACTTCAGAAAGGAGAGCTGGTATTTGCCACCTGGTTCTCTTGCTCTTTCAGAGTGGTACTGCAAACAGATCTGTACAAGCAATAGCAATATACTTTTGTTGTGGTTGCTGATAACTTGGAATACAGAGAAGTGAAGCCAAATTTTGTAATAACCGCACTAAGAAAAACCAGAAAAAAAAATCTATTCACCTTTATGTCTTGATGTTACATATAGTCAATGGAGCCATTCCTTATTCACTGAGAACAGAATTTGTGCCTCTTTGTTGCACTTGAAAGCCAGATTTTTTTCCTCAGAAACATCTGTTTGTAACTTCAGTTGACAACACGTATCTGAGGGCTCTCAAAGTGGGCAGCAGATAAGCGTTATTGATTGACTTTACCCCTGTTGTTTGTTATACAGTAAGCTCTGTTTCTCCTAAATAGCCTTTTGAGGGGTGGGACCAGCAACTCTGTTTGCTTATTCTGAAATTAAGACCACAGTAATGTTTGGAATACTGTAACAAAAGGTTGTAAAAATCTGCTTGCATTTCAGAAATGTCAAATGATGTACATGGCTCTCTCTGTTTTGTGGGACACTTTAACTGCAATATTCGGAGTATGGCTTCAGAAATGCATTTATATTGTTAAATTGGTTTATCTTGAATGTATTTATAGCTCTTAATGTCTATCTCTTGTTGCTATTCTCACATTTATTGTCAGACACAGGGGTAAAAAACATTTAATTATATACTGTGGATTTTAATTATATACTGGGAGATGATGGTGTATATAGAGGTATAATCACAAATGTGTACACCAAGTCCCTAACTATATAAAGTAACCTAAAGCAAGTCAGGAAAAAGAAGGATCACATATGACCCCAGGTGCAGATTCAAAAGAACTTGAAGTGCATCCACTAGCCCACCCCATGGCATGATGAATGAGACAGAGATCCATGTTTGTTTGGTCAGTTCAGTGAGGATTTCCAAATTGTCTGGAATTCTTCAATGTGCAGAAAACCCCACCAAATTTGTCAATCTCAGTTGAAGGGCTGTAGACAGGTTGAGTGGGTCTGTAGTACAAATGCAATTTCTGCGCGCTGGGAAATTCCCGTCAATCAATAAATAACGAAACTTTTCAGGTCTGAAAGTCTGAATACAATTTCTACAATCTGAGTCCCTATTCTTATCTTGAAAAATCAATATGATATGCAACTCCAAACCCTGCTGAATATACAATTCAATTTACAGGTCTGGTGCAAATTTCTGTGCTTATGAGCCACTCTATTCTCAGTAGGTTTGAGTACTCATACAAACAAGCCCTGCAAAAGTGATTTTGGTATCAGGCTCTATTTATTAAAAATTATGAACTCTCATTTTTTCCTTATTTTTTCAATTGTACTGTCTTGGGCTGTAGTATGCTGGTAATGTGTCTGAGTCACAGTCTCTGTGTATGTATGTGTATTTATATATAGCTCACTGTATTTATAGCTGGGAATCTTGAGTCTGGTACAGCAAGCAGTGAACAAAGCAAATTGGAAAAACACTTTTCTTAAGCAATAAGAAGACATGCTATCAGTGCCTTTCTGCACAATTACTGCCTGCCCCAGGCACTGCTCTAAGGCACAGAGTCAAAGGTTGGCTTTCTCAACCACTCAATAAATACTTTAAATCTCATTCTTATTGCTACTTTGACATGAAAAACGGAGGGGAGGGGGTGGAATTAACAGGTATGCATTCATTGGAAGTTGAAATTCTTTACCTGCTCAGATCATCCTACATTTGAGAACCTCAGAGATATTTACAAATCCTATTGAATCACGTCTCACCACACCCGTGAGACTTACAAGCCTGATCTTTAAGCCAACAGTTGTCTTTCCGTGAATGTGCCTGGACTTTGGCTCAGTCACTCGTTTTTAAAAGCATCTGCATTTTTACAGACAAAAAAATTAGTAGGGAGATTAATTGACTTTGCCAGTTTCACACAGCAAGTTGTAGCAGCTGGGAAGAGTTGTCTCCTGACTTCTGGTCTGAACTTCATGGCTGGGTTGGTATTTGCCACCTCTCCTAGGACAACAGACTAGGAAAATAATCTGGCTCAAAAATCAAACTAAAAGTCCCTCTTCTCCAAGCTAAATTCTTTGAAACCCCAATCCGCTGATGTATTTGAAGAGAACCAATTTTCTGTACTGCAGTTTAAACACATTAGTGGAGATATCTGTCAGCACTCCCTATTTCCTCAGACACAAGTCCCTGTTATGAGGAGCTGTTGCCAGCCAGTGAGAACAATGCTCTGTTCAGTCATCCTATGTCAAATGTGAAAGCTGAAGTAATTTTACCAATACTTAAAAACAAACGAAAGCAACCAAACCTGGTAGACACAGGATGGAAGATTTCAACTTCAAATGATGTGAAAGAAATGGATGAAACTGTTACCTTTGACAACAAAACAGGGAAAGAGAAACTGCTTTGCAACGATATTGGTAATATCTGATATTGCTTGCACACTAGGAAAGCACACCACAATGAAAAAAAAGTTCATTAAAACATTTAGCATGCCCTATTATTTGCACATTATGTTGACAGTCTTCTTTTTCCCTCTCTTCATAAATAACAGAATATACATTAATGCAATGATCATATCTCATTCCCTATTGATGCAGACCTAAAGCCCATCCTCATATTTTTCCCCAAGCAGAACAACTCTGCATAAAGTTTCCTGGAGAATGGCTATGTCCCAGGCAAGTGCTTTGAGTACACCATGGTTTTGCATCAGAGTGAGAAAGAGTGGCTGGTATTAAACATTTGCTTCTTTTTCTGCTTCCCAGTGACCAAAGTGCCCTCTGATAGTTCCCTGAAAACTCAAAGAGAACTTTCTATCCTGAAAATAAATGGATTGGTAGATTTGAAAAAAAAAATCTATTTCATTTTGGTGCTTCAGAATGCTAAGCCAGATTTCTCAGTATAAAACCTGTTATGGAGCTATTACTGTAATAGACTCAGAATGAACATATCTCCCAGTTCAGTTCACTATAATTCTTGCCTTTTAAACCTTTCAAAATCTCAGATGTGTGTGTAGCTGATGAATGTGTACTTTCTGCTTTTTGCAGAGGGGCTTGCAGCATTTTTAGGATGCAACACCCATCACTGTCACAGAGTAAGGAGCTTTCCTGCATGGAATACATCCTCTAAGCTGAGTTATGGCCAAATCCAGAGGTAAGAGCCCCAAAGCAGTCCTTTTGCTGGACAGCAGAGTCTCCAGCAGCAGTTGGCATGTAGTGGTGTGGCTCCATGGCCTTCTGTGCTGCTGGCACAGGGGCAGGGGCTGTTTTGAGTCACCAACTCGCTGAGATGCTCCTCACTGTCTCTGCACCAGGTTGCCATTCCAGCTTCTCTCAGCAATGCCACTATGAAAGTGTTATTATGAAGATCCTTCACAAGGTACAATAGCTGCCTCAGACCCATATTTTGGTAATATAAATCTCATGATGTACATAATAGACAGTTTTAAATGCACCAAGGCATACATATATGTATGTATATACATATATGTATGTATGTATATGTATGTACATATATGTGTGTGTATATTTCTATGCATATGTGCATCCGAAGGTGCAACATCTGCACCCACCCATGAGGGCAAGTATTTTGGGATGCAGTCTGAGTTGAAATGCATCAGCCATGTGTCTCTACTGTCTTTCATGTGTGCCTGCAGCTGCAGCTGTGTGCAGGAGTTGCTTTGGTTGCTCCAGTATGCCTAGTGTTTGACCACTGTGTGAGGATAGATCCAAAGTCCTTTGAAGTCACTGGGAATATTTTTATGGTAGCTGCTGGTCTTCGGGTTTGCTTGATGTGGCTTTGCAATCAGAACTGACATGGAGAAGGGGAGGGCCACTCCACTGCCATCAGGGTTGATGTCACCTCAAACCACAGCCAACAGCACAAGGAGACTGAAGGAATGATTGCCATGGAAATTTCCCAAGAGGCGGAGTGGGTTTTTTCCAAAGTTTCGGTCTCAGGGATTTACTGTAACAATAACCAGGAAAAAAAATAGTTCCTGCATTTGTGAAGAAGGAAAAAGCTGAGGAAAGAAATGCTGTCTCCTCTTCATCTCTCTCTATGGTGGAAATAACCTCTGATTTTGCTCTGTGACCTTCCCGTGAACTTCCTTTGAAATCATAATTCACCTGATATCTACAGCGACTGCTGCCTTCCACCTCTGGCCTCTCAGGAGGGGAGAGATGTAAAATTTTTCCTCTCTCTTGGTCTGTAGAGATGCATCAATCTTTTTGTGGACTGTGGGTGCTCCTCACCCTACATTTCTGTGCAGCTGGAGCACCTGGTGAAAAGGGTGGGAGAAGACATCTAGTGTACAGTCCCCCTGCAAGTCGAGCCACATCTCCAGAGCTCCTCCTCTGGGGGGGGCACCAGGAAATTGCTGGCAGAAATCAGTGCAGGTGGTCCTTGGTTCTGTCAGTATACAATCTACAGTTCTTCTTTCAGCACTGGAGAACAGAGTCTGCAAACTGAAAAAGCACATCATTATTACAGGTATTTTTTGTTTAAATCACTGCCTTTTTGTCTGGCCAGAGAGCTGCTACTGCCCACTGGCAGTGAAAGAGATAAAGACGAAAACATTTCCCCTCTGACTATGGGAATTTCCCTTTGTTTTTATCCAAAATCGTTGCAATAAATTGGAATGGGGCAGGAGGTGGATTCTCATCTCGTGCAAAACCACCTCATCCTTTGGCTTCATTGATGTGGGAAGAGTTCACATCTGCTGAGGATGCTGATTGAGCTTGGCTGATCTTATGGCCAGAGCGGGTCCCCTGGCACAGAGGGTGAAAGAGCCTCTTTTAATGGCTGCTGTGGGTGAGCTGCCATGCCTCGCCATCTGGGCACAGGCTACAGATGGGAATGTCCATGCCCTTCCCCTCTGACATCAGGAAACCAAATGAGGATTACGTGCAGTACAACTTTGCTCTACAAATGTGTGTCTCTTGGCTTATTACACTGATGAGTTACACTTGTGATTTGGTGCAAACCTACACTGTTTGCTCTCAGATTGCCTTTAAATGCTTCAGGCTTCTAATTAGCAACAGCAGCAACAAAACGTTGTCAATATTGGTGGCATTCAGCTGCCATTCTGATGCCAGCTGCTGTGTGCAGATCTCAGTGAGAACACGGTATTTATTCTGGGCACCTCAGCTTCCCTGAGAAAGTGGCTGGTATATCATGATAGGTGATTTGTCACAATATTGTGAGAGGTGACAATAGCAGCCATACTGCCTACTGTCCGTGTCAGTGCAATGGACAGCAATGATGAGGATAAGCTGTGTCTTTAGAAGTTGGGCATAAGGAATGCAACCTGGGTAAGTCCTTAGTTGGGTGCATAAGCTAAGGTCTTAGTAGAAGTGTGAAATATTTCAGAAAATAAGAAAATAAAGCTGATAGGAGACTTCCCTCAGCTGCTTCCTTGGCAGCTTTAGGAGCTGGAGAATTTCCATCTGCCCCTGTCTGCCCTCAAGGATGCAACAGGGTCTTACAATAGAAACAAGTACAGATTGATCAACATAGCTCTCTGCATTTTCACTCTGTATAGCCTTGTTATCTTTTAACTCTGTTGTATTTCTGATTTAACAATGGATCCAGACAATTGCTTTCATAACTCACACCACCTCCTTGCCTTGGCTTTCAGTTTGCCCCAATATTTTTGCCAAGCATTCTGAAGAAAAGTGGTATCTGTGCAGCAGTGAGGGTCCCAAGAAGGCACATTCCCCCTGGATCTGCAGCACCTGCTCTTGTGGTCAGCCCTCACTCATGCTGGGAGTCTCACTGGCCTTGGCATGTTCACTCCCATGACTAATTGCAGTTCACTCCATAAGGATTTAGCCTTGTCACCAAATTTACTCCAACTCTGGAGGGCCAATGACTGAGACAATTGTTTTGTTTTGGGTGGCTTCAATAATACCTCATACTGGCTGCAGAGACTCGGGCTATTAGGAGCTGGCCCTACCTGGTTTGTAATGGTTGGGTGGAAGAGACAGTATGAACCAACTCACTCCCAGAGTGCATTTAGTGCATGACAGCACATTATCTCCCATTTTCAGCCATTTGTTGTTGAAACCTTTTCTCAGGTAGTTCATGAAATATTAATGTGAAAGGTCCCAGAAATCTCTCTTATTCTCCTTTGCTGAAAGAAAGAAGTAAAATAAAATTATTAAAGTGCTTCTCTTCAACCAGTGCTTTCTTTTGCAAGAAAAATATTCTATCTAGCCACTGAGACAATAATTTCTGTTTCCAAAAACAGGAAGAAAAGTATAAACAACGTGCAGCCAGAACGAATAATAGAGGGGGGTTGCCAACTGCATTCCAAAATGCACATACTGTGAACAAAACTGCTACAGCTCCTGATTCCTGACATTCAGGACTGTCACACCATTTATTTAGGCTTAAGATTTATGAAAGATTAGTGATGCTAAAGACCTACTGCTAGTTCCAAGCAATCTCGGGATCTCTGCAATTTGGAAACTGTCCCCAGTGTTTATTGCAGAACAGAAGCCGGAGTGGTGGATGCAGTACATGGGGAAGCAAAACTCTCCTTTCTATCCTTGCAGATCTTTGTCACACTTCCCACTGGTAGGAGTGGAACATCTGCACATGCATTGCAGTGCAGAGTCTGCAGTGGAAAAAGACAGAAGGATTTCCCTGAAGAAAAGCACTTCAGGACTCTGTTGCACTGGCTTTAGCAGATCCTGATGCAGGGGTGTGGAATGTCCCAGCCCTCAGCTGTCCCCAGCCCTCTGCAAGGAGGTACCAGCCCCACAACAGCATCTGCACATCAGCCCCCGTGCCTGCATTGCAGCCACCCGGTTCAGCCCTAGCATGTGACAGCAAACTCCTGAGGAGGGTGAGTTTGTGGAGCTGAGAGAGTGAGAGCAGCAGTGGAACTGGTGTCAGCTGTGTCAGAGCAGTGATGCTGGCAGAAGGGCAGGAGCAAGCGGCAGGGTTGCAGACACTGCTGTCCAAACAGACTCATCACTGCGTGCCGGTCCAGACCCTCAAGCACTTTTCCTTCTGCTGAATTTGGCTGTAGCACAAGTTTTTTACTGAGATAGGGCTGCTTACATTTTCTGGGGCATGGTTCACTCTTAGATTTATAGAAAGGGCCAAATGCAGGAGGACAGGGTGGTGGGAAATGCCAGCGATGTATAAATCAGGGGCTTGCTGCCCAGTCTCACCAGTGGTGCATGTTGTAGCTCGTAAAACCCTCTCTGTTTACATCAAACTGCTTTAAATCATGTGTCCTCTCTGGTCTTTCGTTGTGCCCTATACATGGGGCACATTGTATCATATTTGTAGCAACATTGGCTTGAAGCCTACTAACCTGTAATGGGGCTTGGCATCCTAAGGGCATCCCAGTAGTGCTGGCATTGGTTAGACCCAGCCACAAAAGAAAATCACATCTCCACACAAAATGGGTAAGTGCAAAACAGTGTGATGATTTGGGATAAGAACATGTTCTCATCTCTTCAGTGGATAATTTTCTTCTTTGTTTCTGTTTACCTGTCCCAGGTATGCACAGGTTGGTCCCACTGGAAGGAGCAGTGTCTGTGCCCTGCAGAGCACTTCAATGCCTGCTGCCACCACACAACATGCAGCCTGTCACCCAGGGTGTATTTGCCCTGCCACTGAGTTGAGACATTGGCGCTGGTTTAGGGACATCTCTTTTGGAATTTCCTGTTAGGCAGTGCTCACGGTGGCATTGCCATTAGCTCCTGGGAAGGAGATGGAGGGGTGACCATCAGAGGCACACAAGGCTATAGAGTGGTCACAGCTCAGGGAAAAAATTGAGGCAATTAATTTGAGATGAAGAGGTTTTGGTTTGGTTTAAATGACAGAGTAGGAAGGAAGAGGATATTTGGAGGTAACTAAGAATTTAAAAATAAAAGCAAGGAAAAAGCCCTCATCAGATTATTGTTTAAAGCTGAAGTGATCCCAGAGGCATGGAAACTATGAAAAGGTGAGCGAGTGCTCCTCCCATGCTCACTGGAAAATTGATCCTTGTTCTCAGCTATCAATTATGTATCCATAAGAAATATTGACTCACGCCCTACCGCAGGACTTACATAAGTGCTCCAAACACGTCTGTTTGCAGACACCATGATCTGTGTCTTTGACTCTCTGTACCAGTCTCATTATAAATGATGAGCCAATAAACACTCTCGGAAAAGTTTTTACGATGTTTCAGTTGACATTTGGGAGCTTCAAAGAATCACATAAGGCTGCCTTCAATCTATATGCACTGTTCTTCATTGATTAGGTGAGCTCATTGATTTTGAGCAAGATCAAAGGTAGAAGACAGCTACTGGAGAGGTTAAATATGGAGAAGACCTACTAAACCCATTTGCCGGTTACTTGCTGTAGAAGTTGCTTTTCCAGTACAGCAGCCAAAAAAAAAAAATATCACTTCCACTTTTACAGGATTCCAGAAATGGTCTGAACATGTAATGACGAGATTTCTTCCTCCAGCCTTGGCTGCTCCCAGTGTTAAAAATCTTCTTTTGCAGTTTGTTCTGCTACTGGCCACAGATTACTTCATTCATGTGATGCCACCATCTCTGGTCCTCTGCTTCTCTCTTGATTTGCACTGCCCATCTGAGCATCATGTTACTGATCCCCTATTGAAGAGGAAACCTCAGCTTGCAGGAAATAGGGATGTTCACAGGGAAATAAAAGCAGTCCTATTGGACCAAACCAGAAGGGTCTTATGAGAGTGTTCCCAACAATGGCCAGCACCAGATGAATTGAAGAAGCACATAGAAAGGGTAAATAAAAAAGTAAGAGCCTTTCCTGCTGGCATCTGGCAGTCTGTAGACACCTCCTGACCTGGTGTCCATGTCAGGAACTTTGAAAATGAAAGCCTTTGACGGACCTTTTACCCATGAGTCTGTTTGCTTTTTGAAATAATTTGTAGTAATTGTTCAGCCCAAATAGGTGAGATGCATTTTCCCTTTACATTGCACTCCAGGCTCCTTCCCAGTCTGTGGCCACTCAGTATCCAATATTTTTTGAGCACCATTGCTGAGTGGGTTTTTTTAGCTAACATCTGCATTTGGGGCTAATTCCTTCAGCTCTGTTAACTAGCATTTTTTGAAATGAACATCCTTAATTGGATCAATTTGAAAGGATATTAATCTTCTGTCCATTTATTCAATCTCCCGTTCTCCCCACTGGGGTTCACAACCCCTCTGAATCTGAGTGCTGTCAATGAATACAAATAATATAGAGTACGCATATGATCTCAGATCATTAGTGAGAATGTTAAATAAGTTCAGGTCTAATACTGATCTCTGGAGCACCTAACTTTTCAGCTATTCCCCATCTAACCATGCTGATGACTAACGATGTCTTCTACAGCTAGGCAAATGAGGTTTTGGCTTACTGCCAATCCCAAAAAATCAGGAAAAAGCAAGAGAGGAGTTGGTTTCAGTCGTGCTGAAAAGGAAAAAAAATCAACACTTTCTGGTGAGTCAAAAAAACACCTATATTCAGTTTGGATCAGATGGGGTTTTTTCTTACTAGATTGACATTGTGGTTTCACTTTTGTTTAAAACATTATCAAGTGTTTTAAAACTTGCTTAGCTGCACATCAAGGGGAAGATTCTAAACAAGAAATAGTTTTGAACGAGAAAATAAAAAAGCTGCTTCCCAAGCAGTCAGATGTTGGATTTTTAAAATGTGGTTACTCTTGCAAAACCAAACAGTATAGGATATCTCAGTCAGTAAGTACAACCTGTAACTTTGTTACTGAGAAATCTAAATTTTTCATCCTGTCTAATCATAGCCTGATAGAAAAATAAAATTTTTGTTCAAAGATGTCATCGATTTCTGATCATCTTACACCAGATTTTCATTGATTTTCAGTTTTAATGTCTGTGTATGTAAATGGGACAGCTAACTACAGTGATTTTTCTGTGTTGTGAAGCATTATTGTTTGCTGTTATAATTAATAGCATTTACTGTAGAAACATCTGAGAGCACTTACCTGTGGACCCAGGACCCTGTGGCTCTGGGCTCAGAAGAAGCACAGGAGAGTGGGCAGATGCTTCCATTGAGAGAATGAAGCTGGACACAGGCTACAACACACAAAAAGTTGAGCACCGGGATAGCAGCAGTTTGGTACTTTTTGCTACCTTTTAGTTTGTTTCCACTGGATGTAGTTAGCAGGCACAAAGGAATTGAAAAAAATTAAAGAATGAAGGATAGTTAGAGTGTCAAGACAGAGCCTACTGAGAGATGCAGGTATAAACTGAAGGTCAGCTCAAAATCCTTGAGGTACTTTGAGTCTCTGCTTATTTTTGTCTTCACGTCTAGTGATATAAAAATATGCTATATTACTACTGGTTTTGTATGAATATGTACTACATATTTTGCATGAATCATATAATTAAAATTTTTAAAAATATAAAGCTGATGATATTGACTTGCTTTCTGCTCAATCTGTGGATTGATTTCGACTGTATCTTTAGGCTAATGTCCTCTTCTGGCCTGATGTTAGACAGCTTTATTTCAGCTCTGGGCTTTTGGCCCTTTGGTCCCTGTTCTCAGGGAGAGCCTGAGGATCAGAGCTAAATGAGATTTCCTCAGCGTGGGAGTTGGCTGTGGGATAGAGAAATCAGCGGTGGCTGTACAGCAGCACTCTGCTCCTCATTATGCAGCACTGCCAGGCTGCTCCAGGCTGCTCTCTCCCCTCTGGGGCAGAACGTGGCCCTGAGCCCCTTCAAGATGAGATGTGGCCTGAGCTGCTATCTCCTCTCACCCTCCTCATCCTGCTGCAGTCCCCTTTCTGCCAGCAGTGCAGGACAGCCCTCCTGCACAGGTAAGGCAGCTTACAGACTTGCAGTCTCAGAGCAAACAAAATCTAGGACACCTGTGTCTTTGTGTAAACTCAATCCTCCCTCAGCGGATGTGAGCCAGCCCAGTTTTCCCAATTACTCATCCCTTCACATTATCCCTGCCCTCTCTGTAAAGTTTCCTCCTTGTTTTTCTCTGATGCCCCAGTTAAGAGGTAATGGGGTATAAAGCTTCAGGCAGAAAAAAGGAGAAAGGATGCTGGAGCGCTGTCCCAAATGGCAGACCGGAGCCTGCTGATTATATCCAGCCTGAGAGTCCTCGGTGCGTGCGTGTGGAGGAAGGGGAGAAGGGGAATGCTTATTAGCCCGAATGGGAGCTCTGTGCGCGGAAGAGGAGCGCTCTGCGGCCCTGAGGATGTAAGGAAGATTTGCTAACTTTGCTTTATAGTATTCATGCAGATAAGGAAGACTCTCAGTCTCCAATCATAAATCGGTATTATACACTATACTCCCAAAGGCCATAATTACTTCCAGAAGCAGAAATTTGAATGACCCAGATAATTAGTTCAGTGCAGCTGGTCCAAAAATTATTTACATAAAAGCCAGTTTTACTTGAGGGGGAAGAAAAACAACCTTGCTACCAAAAGCAAATGACCCAGTTAGCTTCATGCAACGAGTTTGAGGAGACAGAGCACGAGTGGCAACACAGTGGCCTGTGCCATCACTTCTTCCCTCTTGTTTTCAGAGGACAAACACTGACACAACGAGCTTCTCTATAGACAAACACACAAGAAGGCAGTGAAGATACAGGAAAACTGCATGAACTTGACCTTATGCTTTCTGTGAGAGTCAGTCTCGGGGAGATCTGAAAGTCTATGGCATCCAGAGGAAAACATTTCACTTGCAAGATGCTGGCATCAAGAGGCAAGGAGCAGCACAGCTCTGCTCCAGGCACTGGGGCAGCTGGCATCAGTCCTTCCATGCAGGGTACTGATGCAACTGGAAGCTAATCACTGTGGTTATCTGGATTAATTTTTAACCAAAACCAGTTCCTCTCTCCAGCTTAGCACATAGCTGGGCAGCAGCCGGGCTGCTTGGGAAGGGAATGCCCAGCAGCAATGCAGTTGACTTCTCCAGGGGACCAGTACTGATGTTTCAGAGATTTCCACCCAAACTGCTAGGTTAAAAAGCAAAGAAAGGGTATGCTTTTAGAAAGGGTTTAATTTTAAAAGCATTTGAGTTATTCAACCCTTTACTGGTGACTGTGAGCACTTTTAGCACGCACTAATGGGCACACAAACCACTGTGGGGTTAACCACTGCAGTTTATTTACAATTGTGTCCCATGTGGAGAATCCTGAGTCTCAGCTCTGCAGTGCTCTGACCCCACTCCCAGGGCCAGATCCTCTGTCCCTGCCAGCACTTTTACCCTGCAGCCAATGAGGATGGTGGCTAACCCCTTCACAGCTGTCCTGCTGCCACACTGTGGGGCCACCCCCACAAGCACTCTGGAGATGAGCTGGTTCTGCTTCTCATTGCCTGGGACCTCCTCTCCTCTGCCCACCAGTGAATCAACATGTGCTGCCACAAGCTTAGCAGGACACAGAGGTGCAGGTAAGTGTGAAGAAGAAGGAAACCTGAGCTGTAAATCCCCATTTATTGTGTCCTTGCATCTTTGCCATCTTTTCAATCAGGCTGTGGCCACCACAGAATCTGAATGTTGCTCCGCAACAAAAATATGCCAGGGAAGGTATCTGTTGTCCTCAGTGTGACACAGGCAATCAACTGGCATCACCACTTCTTATCACTCTATCACTGTCTCAAGGCCTAAGTGGTTTCATGCTTGTGGTTCCCAGAAAGTTTGCTCACCCTCAGAACAGAGCTCTTATCCCCTAAAAGGAGCTAGAAGATAAACAAAATCTGTGAGAAACAGAATGGGATGACAATGATCTTTTGTATTCAAGAGAGAGCACAAACATGGTTACTTTAAAAAAAAAAAGGCTAAATTGTTCTCCTAAAATGTAGAGTGTACAAATAATAACAGTAAATTGCTGTGCATCTCACCAGCACCCCATTGCTGTTTGGTATCACCATGGATAGCACTTGTTACTTAACAGCACAGTAAATAATCAGATAACATCCTCATAACACCACTGGATCCAATTCACCTTCCACTTACACAGCTTTTATGCTCATATGTGCCCATTGCCTTAATGGGGTTAATCTTGATTTACAGTGTAAATTGAAAGGTGAATTAGAGACCACAGAAGGCAAGTTGGAGAGGATAAGGTTTGCTGCAGGCTGCATCCTGATTGCAGTAACACTCACCTGGGGTGGCAGGAGATCTCTACCAAGCTTAAGAGCTCCACCATTGCCAGGGTAGAGGCAATAGAAATTCAGGCCCTGCTTTGTTCTTTGTTTACAATGAACACGCACATGTTGTCGCAGCACAAAGTGCCAGCAGGTCCCTTCCCCCTTCCCTCACCCCACCCTCTCTCCATTTGTCTCAGGGACAGCAAGAGCATTCCTCTTACACAGCCTGAACCCCTGGGGGTCTTTCATTGTGCCCCTTGCTTAAAAGCAGTGCACACAAAGTTCTGGAGAGACATATTGCGGCACAGAATCCTGTGAGGTGGACGTGAGCTGGCCTTTAGAGGTGGGCATTCAGAAAAGAGTTTACTTGAGGGTTAATGTAAATCCGGGTGCATTCCTTTCTACTTGTGCTGCAAAGTCCAACAGAAATCAGCCTCATCCATCAAACTGGAGCTTGCTCTGGTTCATGGCTCTCATGCTCCTGACCCCAAAAGGCTGAGCTCAGGCCACCAGTATGGGCACCTTGCACCTCATATAAAGGCTTCGGATCAGCAGATGGCAGACTCTGGAGGGAAAATTTTCATGAACAGAAGATAGGGTAACTTCTGGCAGTATCAGAGAATGGATGAGGAAGGGGCCTTCAGGAGCATTTGGGTGAGCAAGCAGTGCCATTTTTTCCAAGCCATCCCAATTTTCCACTTGCCGTTTGGGTGTCTATTTGTGGACATCTGCTGGGGTATTTGCATCTGTCTCTCTCTTCGAACACCTGAGAACCAACCAGCTCTTCAGAGGCTATCAGGCAACAGCAGCTGAGCTCAGTAGAAGCACAGCAGCCCTCACCAGCAGCAGAGCTGGTCCTCCAGGACATCTCTCCTGGAGAAACAGCACAGCTTGGTCTTTTGGAAGCAGCATTGTTGGTAAATATACCCTTGTTTACACTTCTGATACATGAGGGGAATGTTTCCTCTCCTGGCTCCTCCCTGCCCCATGCAGCAGGGCACGCTCGCCACAGAAGGGGGCACACAGAAGGGGACAGGACGCAGGATGCATTCCCGTGCCACGGTCCCAGCCCTCTCACCACACCCTCGTCCCGTGTTTCTCTCAGTGGGCTGAGCTGGCTCCCAGTCAGGGCAGCAATTCCACTGCTGTAACAGGTATTCCCAAAATGAATCTGTCAATCCAAATTGCACGCTAAGCAGGTCCTGAAAGCTAGGGCAGGTTTGGTGGCTGCTGTGTGCCAGGACCCCCGCTGTGGGCTGGTGGATGCAAGGGGCACCCAGACGGATGTGAGGAGCAGATCTGGACCCTGCATTGACTCTGATTGCAGAGATAGAGAGCAGTGGGTGCTTCGGGGCAGCTGCTTCCCTGATAAAACTCTTCCTGTCATGCAGCAGAAATAAATTTGCCCCTCTGGGCCAGCTGGTCCCCAGCGTGGGAAGTTCAGGAACCTCCCTGAGGTACAAACAGACATTTCCAGCCGCAACAAAATATACATAAACATTTTAAAAGATCACTTTAAAATTCCAGCTCTCCCCCTCAGCTGCTTGCCACCATCCAATTTTCTAAATGAGCAGGATTTCTCATGTTCAGCTTCATACATATATATATACACACATAAGCATGCCCACCTCGTACACAAAGTACTCCTCCTCTTTAAGTCAGTCTCACCTGAGTACAGAATTAGATCCTGTCTCCCCTTCATAAACTTGCCCTCTCTGTTATTTTATATAAAGCCATTTCAATCCTGAAGGAGCTGGCATCTCACATTCGTGCCTTCTGAATGTACAGAGCAGAGGAGTAAGGAACAAAACAGTGGGGGTGAGAGGGGATGTTCTGATTCTGCTCAGGAACGTGAAACATCATGGAGTTAAATACCAAAAAAAATTCAGTGTTAATGTTTAATATTACTGGGAACTTGTCACCTCCACTTACCATCTTGGAGCTGCCATTCTCTCGCAGACTCCCACGTTCTGAGCTCTGGGCCTAACATGCTTTCACATTATGTACTAGAAGGGGAAAAAAAAAAAAAAAGAAAAGCCAAGAAGTAAGGGAGCGTCAGTTACCCTGTTTCAGCTACAAAGCCGGGTAGGGATTTTTTTCCTTTTCAATTTGCAGGAATAAAATGGCTCATATGGTAGAGCTCCTGAACTGCTCTTTTTCAGGGGTTACCTCTTTTACTCACCCCTTCTATAATGTCTGTGAGATGGTCTTGGACATATGCAGATTAGCTTTGCTGGGCTGGGTAACCAGTCTCATCCCCGCTCTTATTCAGCATTACCAGCCAGAACCTACAGAGCTGCTCTGCAGACTCAGGAGCACAAAAATTGGGTGATCTGGGGACAGAATAGTTCCTAAAATAACATGAATTAAGACTTGCCCTGCCACACTTTAAAAACGACTTGAGGCTGATTTGCCTCATGAGGGTCCTCTTGAAAAATGCATGGATGCTGTTTCACAGAGCTCTTTTCCAGCCCAGAGATTATTTCTTGGTGCAGCTTGGTGCCATCCCAAACATCTCTCTTTCACCACTGGAAACTCAGACACCACAAAAACAAGAAGTCAAACCTCTTCATGATCAGTGGAAACACTCTGCATCACGTTGCAAACAGAATCAGGCCATCCTGCCTGTCTCTCTGGTTTCTGTAAAATGACTTATTTTCCCTCTAGGCTGAGTGGCTAATGAAAATTCAAACTCTTCTGGCTTATTCCACTTAGGAGGAAAGACGGGTGATGCAATCAGGTATCTCTGCTGCAGTTGTGTTTATTTGGAAGGCTGTACCTGCTTCTTTAAGCACAGGAGGAGCCAAAACAACAACAACAAAAAATATTTTCTCAACCTCCTTTTGTCACAACCTCACCCAAAACTGGTGCCAATATTCTGCCAAAACAATCAGACTCTGCTCGAACTTTCTTCTGCTTTTTTTTTTTTAGTTCTGTTATTCCCTCTACACCTTTAGCTTTTTTTCCCTACAGCAACAAGCATGTCCACCACACCCCTGAAACAACACTCGGCCGAGGCACTGCTGCGCAGAGCAGACAAATCCCCAAAACACACCCGGGCTGCCTTTTGCAGGGAGCTGGAGAGGGGGAGGTGAGGCATGCTTAATGCCCCTCACAGCTGTGTTAAATGAAAGATGCCTCTGGACTGTCTTTCCCACAAAGGCTCAACCCAGCTGTAACAGTCCCCGCATTTGTGTGATTCTTGCAGCCAAAACTTTCGGCTAAAAAGCAAACAAGCAAACAAAACCAGGTAAAACTTAGATTTTCGTGGCGTTTAGCGACCAGGTCCATTAGGTTTGTAACACTCACTCGGGGATGTGCTGTCAGCGCTCTGAGCCCGCAAACGAGCCGTGGCTGCGGGAGGATTGTAAACTACCTCTGCTGCTTCCATGCCTTTCGGCATCACTTTTGTTTTGAGCACAATCCAAGTGCCACTTCGCTACTGATCATTTGGATACAAACCTGCAAAACATCCAGAGGGGTCAGACCAAATCACCCAGAAAACTGTCTCTGGCAGCCAGCGAGAGCAGATGCTTCAGGAAATGTGCAAGAAAAGGGCTAATTCAGATTCATCCTTCCTCTACCATAGGCTTCCAGCTTCTGACAAGCTGAACTGAAGGATGTCTTTGTATTGTTGTATTTAACATCCCTCAAGAGTTTTTTCTGATCTCAATCTGTCCAAGCACTTTTTGATTGCATTTTGATTTTGGCCGTCATGGCATCCTCTAGCAATCAGCTTCATGGTTTAATTATGTGTGTTTGTTAGAAATTTGCTGCCTGGTCACCCAATAACAAACCCACCTGAGCTACTGGACACAGAATAAAATACTGGGAATTAGTAAATACCCGTTCTTTGTTCATCTTCTCTCTGACATAAATAGTTACATTCCTGTTCATCATGTTTAATCAATCTTACCTTCTCAAATTTATGCAATAAACTTTCAAATCTGTTTATAGCTTTGCCATCTAAATATCCTGTGGCAATGAATTCCCAGTGTAAGGCTCTGCTGGTGATTTCTTTCCACTTGTTTTAAATCCATTCCTTAATTCACTGGGTATCCCATTTGCACTGCCAAGAATAATAAATAATCCTTCTGTTTTTACCTTCTCCAGCAATTTGTGCCTTCATAGTAGCACGCTGCTTGTAGCCCACCTTGGCCCCAGACATCCCTCTCTAGACTGAAGTGTCCTGGTCTCTCTAATAATAGATTGCTGCTAAACTTAACCATTGCTGCTGGAAGAAGTGGTGAGTGTAAAGGCAGCTTCTGTTGCTGTTCTCAGGGTTTCATTTTCCTGCCTAGTTGACCTTAGACATAATGTCTTTCTGGAGAGTATTTAGGTCATGGGAATGTAAGATAGAGAAAAAAATGGGAAAGCCTATGTAAAGAAAGTATATTCTAAAATATTTTGGGAAAGGGAGGAAGTGAACTTTATTTGCAACTTTAAGAAACAAGATGTGAGAAATATATGCTTAAATTATATTCAAAAGTGGCACATGCAAGGTTTTGTCAGGCACTCATCTGAAATAACCACCAATCATTTTTTTATTAATGAACTTGGATCAGAGATGAAGCTATATACTATACTTAAGGGAGCTGCTGATTGCTCTTCTGTTTACATATCTTTAAAGCAAGGGAAAGGAAAAAGTGGAAAGTATCAATATCACTGACTTGCAAACAAAAATGAAGGTCAAGATGGAGAAGTTTGTACAGAAACATACAGAGAGTACACAGTGTAGATGCAGAAGCTATTCATGTTTCCAGGTAGACAGAGAGACTACGTATCAAATGTTACACAGTGATTCAAAGTATTTTCATATTTATTTGAACTAATTTGGAAGAAAAATCACATAGTACTGTGAGTTCTGAAATAAAAGTACTTCCATGGTAGTGTTTACGAAAAACTACTTCTGAAAGGATAAGCAGTACCAAGAGCATTTTGAATGGAATTCCAAAATTATTTTACTCTTTATTCCCATAAAGAGTATTTCACCAAAATTTCTTTTCAATTTTTGCCAAAATTTCCAGATCTTGAGATAAAACATAGAGAAATCTTATTCTGACAATTTTAGAAGTCATCTAGGCTAATACATCCTAACTTATGCTAACACACTGGGGAAACTGATGGTGTTTATGGCTGTTTCTGAATCAGTTGTGACAAAAACATTAAGGTTTTACATAGGAGTTTGAAGGAGCAAGTAGATTTCTGCCTTGCTGTAGCCCTATAACTCAGTTACAACTGATCTATGATTGACGCAAGATTGCCTTGAATTCCTTGGTTTGTAGTTGCCAATTTCACAGTTTTGATGAATATCCATGGATTCATGTTTTCTTCATGAGCTGCTCAGAGTCATATTCTCTTGAGTATTTGATCATTCGATATGTAGGTCCTGAATTCCTGTGCAACACTGGGTATAGCTTCCTGGCTGTGTGATGCAATTTTTTAGCCAAAGAAATAGAGGCTTGAAGAAGCCACCTAAGCTCCCTCAATAAAAAGAGAGAGACCTCCAGCAGCCACTTTATCCCAATTTAAACCACATACCTGTGGGAGGTGGTTTGAAGTGTTATGAGGCTTTGCTTCTCTCAGCTCACTGCAGATGGACACTTTTTAGCTCGGGCAAAACTACACCATCATTTCACACACGGGATGTGAAGGAGATTTCTCAGTTAGATAGTCCCCAAAGGTATGGGGTTAGGCAGATTTCTTTAAAACAGTCCAAAGGGCTGAATGCTTCCCATTTACTTAGGCTTGTCAACTTTGGATGGCTGGGACTTGACTTACAGTCATGATTCTCCTACTGCAGTTCAAGGGCAGAGCAGCATAGCTGATGGTCTCAGAACAAAGCATATTCATGGAAGAGGTTTAATCAGATGTTTTTTGTCTGGCATTTGTAATGTGCACATTGGTTACTACAACTGGGCTTGCACAAAAAAACTTGGGCCACAAGCCTGATGGTTGGGTGGGTTGGGCTAAATGAAAATAAATCAATCTTCACTCTGAGCAGCAGAGTTTGTCCACAGATAGGTCAGCACTGATGTGACAGCACTGGTGGGAATAGAAGCACAGATCAGACCTTAAAACTGTTATTCATACTGTGCATGTATTCTTAGTTTAAACAGGGTGGCACTCACTTCATCTTGCCCTGTCCCCTACATTTTCTTTCCCCCTTGAGAATATTACCTATAAGAGGCAAACATTTTGGGGTTTTGAGACCTGCATGTGTTTGATAGCCCATTTTCTGTGAAAAAAACAAAAGGTTTGAACAACTCTAACTGGAAGTCCGAAAACTCTGAAGAGAAAGCTAAGAGATTAAAAGAAGGCCTTTCTGGACATTAATACTGTGCAAGAGGAGAGCTCTGGCACACCCATGTTGGTGGGCAGTGGCTGCCCCTATCTGTCAATGCTAATATGCCATGAGGAGAGAAATGTGTCCCTTCACAAATCCTAGTGCCTCAGTGATGTATTTGAAACATACTCATCACCAGAGGACACAAGTATGAGAAGCATCTTGTTTTGCAGTCACAAACAAGATAAAACATAGCAAAAGGCTGCCAACAAGGCAAGCTCTGTGGTGAACCATTGCTGCTCCATGGAAGATCTGGGAAAAATATGGGAACTCTTAAAACAGGAACTGAAGGGGGAAAACCTCTGCCAGAAGGAATTACCATTAATTTGGGAATTAGAACTCTGGAGGGGAACTGGTAGCACTCTGGAGGGGAGCACCTGGAGGAGGATGAAGAAGGGTTTACTGAGGCCGTTGAATGAGCAGAGAGGACAGTGTGATGAGAAGAAGACGGGCTGGACATCCATGATTTTGCCTCTCCTGTATTTAAGAATACAGGATGTCCTTGGGGAGGCCAGAGGCAGCTTCCCACATACCAGGAAATGTGCTGCTGTGCTTTGGGAATGGGATGAGGTAGGTGCATGCCATGGCCCTCCTCTGCCTTCTCCTCTAGGGTGTGCTACAGCAGCTCTTGCACACAGGGTTGAAGGATTATGGATCCACTTTTAGGGTGCTTTCCTTCACAAATTAGGCTCACACAGCCTGCCTGAGTGCCCATCTGTGAGTCTTCCCTGCTAACTCTTGAAGCCTTTTGTTTTCAGGCACATTGACAGAGAGGTGAGTTTTCAGAAATATCTCATCCCTACAGGTTTTGTGAAAATAAAGGACTAAGTAGAGAAGAGAGACCCTCTTCGCTCATCCTCTGCAGGACTGACTAGAAGAGCTCAGCTGCTATTAGGCAGCAGAAACCCACAGGGACGAGTCTCTTCCTGGGCTTCATTGCTTCTGCTCCACAGGAGCTCACTCACGGATTAAGTGAATTTTCTCGTCCTTCCCTTTATAAAGCTAGTGCTCTACTGTAACAGGGATAATGACATATTTCGCCTGAAATGCGATGCTTATGAGAGCCTAGTTTGAAATAAAGATTATAAAAATGTAATATCTAGCAATTGTGGAGTGGAAGAGAAAGAGACAAACAGATATATGGGCAGGCAGACAGATAGATTTCTTAATTGAACTCTCTGCTTGGCTGTATTTCATTAGGCAAGAACCACAGGTGACTAACAATAAAGGACCATAAGGAAGAAGATGTAGGTTTTTTAAGAAATTTAACTTATCACACACAGGCTTTTACACTTGCATCAGCTTATTCTGAAAATCCCTAAATAATTCAAAGCATTCAATCGGCCTAACATTAGCAAAGTAGTATTCTCCCCACAGGTGCTTAAAAGTAGAAAACAATGTGGCAATATTTTCCTCTTTTAAAATACTAACAATATTTCATTCCTCTGCTCCAGAGCACTTAATATCCTATATAAATCAATATCTACCTCACTATCTATCAATAAATGAATAATTACACTTCTGCCTATTCCCAGATGCTCTGAAACCATTTATTCTAGTCATTTAATCACAAAGCTGTTATTGCAGGGGAAATTCACGCAGACGTGAATACATAAAGCCAAAAATAGAGAGCTAAGCTGAGAACTTCACCATAATAGCAGTCTCTTCCAAAGCAAGCTGCTGCTCATTTTCCCAGGAGATGTAGTAGGTATCTCTTCACTTTTCAAAACAAAAACTGGCACTGTAAAGCTCAGTCAAGCAAAACAAAACTTCACTCACTTTGCTTTTCCACAGCCAACATTTGAATGCAACAGGGAGTCCTTACTGGTCTGATCAGGAGCTCTGTCTTTCCCTGTCAAAGGACCTGGGGTCCCAAAATGTCCTCACACTGGAGCTTCCATTTGAAAGGGAATTGTGTAACAAGACCCATCTGTCTCTATAGAAAAACACGTTCATCTCAAATCAGTGCTCTTCTTTTGTGCTTTTTTGAATGACTGTACATCTGGGAAAACTGAAAATATTCATCTTCACCTCATGGAAGTTTTGGTTTACCCACAACAACAGCATCACTCATCCTGGTTTGTTCACTGTCCTTTTGATGCCATGCGCCTGCTGTTAAGAGACCAGAGATATGCACATTAGAGACAGGGGGTGAGGGGAGAAGTGTACACCTACAGACAACACATAAAATTCAGAGGAAGAGTCTCGATTTGATGTGAGAGTGGTGGTTTCTCATTCACTGACATTAGCACAGTTTTCCTCCAATACCTTGGTGAAAGCCTTGGAGATGACTAAATTAGGCTGTGTCCAAGTCAACACACTTAACAAGTGTTGGCTATATAAACCTCCCTCCCACCTCAATTAAATACATGCTTTCTGTCTATGAGAAGCATCAGACGACTTGCCAGAGTTCAGAAAGCACCGTATGTTCTCCCAGCTCCCCATCCTATGCAAACCTGTTCTTCCTTCCAGACGGGCTGGGTATGTTTACCATGTCTCTACCTTTGTTTTTGCTCACCTTCCATCCCTACAGGGAGCCCTCGAGCATGTATTTATTTGCACTTTGAACCTGTGCTTGCTTGCACGGCTGTGCTTTAGCCCGTGCTGGGACCTGATTGCTTTAAGGGAGCCAGGGACGAGATTGCCTGAGTGTCAGTAAAGCTTCAGTGCCTTTGCCCACAATTCCCCCACTCACCCCAGCACACCAGGTTCTCCTGCAGTTGATAGCAACAAGAGGAAAAGAACCCTCCAGCAGTTCAGAGCAAAGGGTGTGCAGCACAGACGCCCACGGGCAAGTGCAAAACAGTGTGATCAGACTAATGTGCACTGAACATAGCTTTCAACAGCAGAAACAGCAAAAGCCTTGAAGCGTATTCTAATGTGTACCATGAATGGTTCTGAACGTATAGATGGTTAGTATGCTGAATCTAGCTTTGGGAGGTGTCTTGCATCCTATAAATGCTACATTACAAAAAACACTGACAGATGTATGTATGTATTTATATAAATACAGATGTCTGGGTCTTTGTGAAAAGTAACAGCCTAGGATGGCTGGATATATAGCTGAGTAACTAGCTAGCTATAGACATCCTTGAACTGTAAAGAAAAAAAAAAAAAGAAAAGCCTTTAAACTACACTCATCTTTTAACACCAGCTTGACTTGTAAACCCCTAAGTACGCTGGGAGGGCTGCAGCCATCCCAGGTTCCATCAGGTTTCCTTTTCACAGAGCACGTGGCCTCAGATCCTGCTCTGCAGGTCTCAACCCTCCCAGCAGAACAGGGGGATGTGGTGGGTCAATGGGATTGCCTGGGCCTCCTTTATTTGGCTTTAACCTGAGCAGCAACAGCAAAGCTTTGGTGGGTATGCTTTGAATGGTAGCCAGGTAAAGAGGAACTAATGATAATGCAAGAGCCAGGAAAGGCTTGGCAATGTCTTTTTCTAGTCTATGTGGTATCCACATTAACACATATTTTTCAAGGGTGAACCTGAACACATCCTGGTCCTGTCACTCAGTATCCAGTCTGTGCCTCCACAGCTCACAGGCAGGTCAGCAACAGCCCTTGCATCCCAACAAAATCTGTTCAGACATGATCTTGCTCTGAAGACAGAACTGGACAAGAAGGTCTTTTCTGACCTAAGCTATTTGCCAGTGCTAAGTTCAAATAAGTGGATATTTGTGGCACCTGTCACACCCAGCATGGAGTGGGCCCTGCTAATTTTGAGTCATGGTGGGATACCTGTAACTCAGCAGAGAATTAACATCCAATTTGCAAGGAAGGAATACTCCTGGTATGGGGAGGCACCTGAACAGCTCAGGCCAGCTCTCTTCCCTGCCATCAGTGTCCACATGGACGGAAAAAGAATAAAGAAATTTTGGGCACAACTGAAGCTTCACTACTCCTCCTTGGGAGCATGTGGCAGCTCCCATCTGTGCTGAGTCCAGGCTATGAGACCAGGAGAGCCACTATGGCTTTGTGAGGCCATGGTGCTGCTCCAGCTGCAGAGGGCAGTTTGGCAGGGGGGACACACCTGGCCTGTTGTCAGGAGCTGGGAGTTGATCCCAGTCCAAATCCACTGTTGAGATAGCAGATTAACACTAACCCTGCTCAGAAATCACCAAGCTGCACAGATCTGTCTGCTTGTGGGATTTGTGCTAGCTTGATGAAAGGGTTGGCTCCTATCCTCAGCTGAACTCTCAGGGTTCAAAGTTGCGCTGGCTTTTTTCTGTATCATTTGGGGTGAAAAATGTCTTGCAGATGCTGTTTATAATTCTTTCCCCTATGTTTCAACATTCTCCAGATGAATGTCACCCAAAGCAGTGCTCCAAGAGACTGGAATCATGATTGCCAATAGCCGACATCCACACTAAAAATAAAAAGCCTCAGCATGGGACTGAGACACAAGCAATACATCCTCTGGCAAAAATCACCAATCGTTGGAAAGAAAAGGACTCGCCCCTCCAGTCCCTCCTTAAGGAAGCTTCCATCTATAACCATCTTCTTCTGATATCATCAGGAGATCAAGATGGCTTGTAGAAAGCCCTAAGTGAGCTGACCTTTCGTCTTGCCAAGTGTCCATGTTTAAGATCCATGAAATTTTTTGGCTGGTCAGTAAATACAGTGGAGGGAAAGACAAGATTTTTCAGTGAAACATATATTTGCCCCTTGGAGAAGCCTAGGTGTTTATTACAAAATAATTATTTTTGGCCCCACAGCTAACATACCATCCTTTTTTTTTTCCCCTGATGCTTCCAACAGCCACATTTTGTGGTGGTTCATTAGACTGAAAAGATCCCACTACAGAAAGGAAGGAAACCTAAGGAAAATATTTTCTGGGAAAGAGCCACAGTTCCTGCCTTGCTTCCTCCTGGCAGCCACAGCCCAGAGGGGAGGAAGAACTGCCAATGACAACGTCTGCAGCACTACTGGTGTGTGGATGAGGAAAGGGGCAGGAAGCAGAGCCTGGGGGCTGCCCTTTCCCTGTGGAGGTGCTCAGTGCAGTGGGTGTTTTGGGGGGCACAGCAGAGTCCTGCTGCAGGGGAGGGACCCCCCGACTGCGCACCTCAGTACCAGCGAATATCAGCTCCAAGTCTTCAGGTTGCTCTGCCTTATGCCACGTGTGCCACCTTGCCAGCCTGGCAGAAAGAAAGTATGACAAGCTTGCAAGGCTTCCCAATCAGCTCTCCACTACGGCTTGGGAATTGAGACCTCAGGGTTTTGCCTAGTGTATTAAATTCCGCGTATCACGCCTGAGACGGGCTGTAATATTTATTTCCCTTCTTTCTGATTAGTATTTAGCACAAAAGGAGAATCTGTTCATTTGTCAGGCTGACCTTGCTCAGAATGGAGTCTAGAGACCAATCCTTTACATGCTGCCAGTAGCACATATACTTTGGCTAAGTGGAAGTGTTTTGTGGCAGCTGATCCACCAGTTCACTGCAGCGTTAGGGCTGATCTTAGCCCTGAATTTTGCACACAGTAACCTCACAGTAACCTACTCTAAAAAATAACGTGACACCCTTGTGAAAATAAATAAAAGGCCACATCTTTGAATAGCAGTGGTGAGATGTTTTGTTTGCACTCATTTACCCCATGCCTGGGAGACATGAATTCTCAATCACTATTGCTACACAGTCTTAAATGTGAAACAAAGTGCTTCATGTGAATTACAGTAATAATTGTTTCAAAGCAGACACTAAACCCCCAGTCGAGAAAGGATAGAAAACTGCCTTTGACAAGAAAGAAAAGGCTCAAGGGGGAAGGAGAAAGATTCTAGCTCTTGTTTTCCATCTTCACAAGTCTCCCGAGCTCTCCATCCCAGTCAGGGCAGTCCTGAGCAGATCATTATCCTGACATCTTGCTCCTTGGGGAAACCATGAATCCTGGCACATTCTCATTCAATTGAAAGGATCCCCGGTTAAAACCATAACACCTGGGCTGGTTCAATAGCTTGTGGCCCACTGTTTCTTAAGAGGTTGCAGAGCTAGAAATATGATGTTTCAGGGGAGGGCTTTTCTGCCAAGAGCAAGCAGCTGATATAATATTATTTGATTCAAGACTAGAAAAATGGAGTCTTATTAAAGACATTCCCTTACTGAAAAAATCAGAATATTTACTTAGCATTTCTTCTCTGAACTGTGAAGTAATGGGTACAAGAACTAAGTGTCTAATATCTCAGCTGAAGACTCAGTAGCACCTTTAGCCTTCTGTTCCCTCAGAGGTTTACACAGGTCCATGCATTTGAAGGCATGCCCCCTGGGAAAAAAGATAATATTTGTGAGGTCTATAACTGCTTTACAAGGGTTTCCCTTTTCACTTGTGGTAAGACAAAGGGATTTTATGCAGAAGCGGGAGAAGAAAAAAGTTTCAGATGTGAGTTAGAGAAGGAGCAGAAAAACTTTTATTTAGCTGATGTATTGAAAACACCTCTTCTCCTTGGTCATTGATGCACAATAACCACAAAGAGCTTTCCTGCATATACTGCTGGTGAGAAGCACTAAGATTACAAGTTTGCAGGTTGGTGGGACCTGTGTGAGCCATAGGAAACCACAGATTCAATTTTTGCCTAAAAAAAAATCATCATCATTTTCTTGAAGGTGTGGGAATTTCCTTTAACACTGCGGGCCACATCAACACTGTTGCAAGGAGGTAGAAGGGAAATGTTGAGTCCTTTCCCTCCTGTTCCCATTGGAGGCAGCATCTGAAAAACCCTTCCCTCCCCAGCACAGCACACGCAGGATTTGAGAAGATCCTATTTCCAAAGAAATCCTGAGAGAAAGAAATGAAAATCAATAAAAAGCAAAAGAAACAATATCCAAGATGCACATCTGACAGGTATTGCATGCTCAGACCCAACAGAGCATTTAGACTTTTATCTCTTATTTGTGCTCATAGGCTGATACAAGCAGAAAGAAGTAGAAGCCTCTCTGAACCAAAAACACACAGAACAAACTCACAAGAAGCAAAATGATTTCTATTGTTGTTCCATTGACCCAATCCACCTCTGCAGAAATTTCAGGCAAAAACCCTTGGATGGACCGTCCTATGAGGCAGGGAAGCATCTCCCACAGCTGATGAGAGTTCTGGCAGGCTGTTCAGCCTGGGCTATTCTGATGGGAATCAGAGGATAATGCATTTTAAAAATCTGATTTGCATGCATGATTTTCACAAACAAGAGGATGTTGCTCCACAAGAATAGTTTACTATGTATAAATACTGCAAAACAAGGGTCTGTTCGAGATACAACTGCTGCTAATGTTTTAGGCAGGTTGGCTATATCCAAATTCACCCTTGCCAGACTATGCGATTATCAAATCTTAAAGCAACCAGTGTTTCTAGTCATATTTTATCCTAGAACATGGTTATCAGCTCATATCTATGCCTTATTTACCCTAGAATTTGAAATCATATATGCAAACTCCTCGACTGGAAACACACAGGCGTCAGCATACATTAAAACACCTTCATCCTGTCCGGAATATTCTGCAGCACTTTGGCTGCATGACGGTGCCAGGACAGCTTCTGGCCTGAGAGAGCTGAGTGCTGAAGCAGCACAGGTGAGATGTGCTTCACATGACTGCAGCAGGTTTCCCCAGAGATCACTGCAGCACATCTTCCATGCTTCTTTCTCCCATAAAGGCACAGTGGCGGGGACAGGCTGTGCTTGTGCCCACCTGCAGCAGGCCAGGTGAAGTGTAGAAGCTCCAGTGGCAAGAGGAGGAGCTGCCAGAGTAGCAGGAAATTCCACTTTTCCAAGTGACTCCTAATTAGCATCATTTCTAGAGGCAGAGAACCTAATCCCAGGGTGCAGGAGTGAACTGATTATTGAAGGGAGACATTGTCTAGTCCTGGCTGGCCACTCTTTTCCCTGCTCTGGAATATACTTATTACACACTGGCATAATGAGGTTCCGTATTTGTCACTCAGAAATGAACCAGCTGGGGCTCAGAGAAGCACTCCTGCCCGGTTGTGTTGTTTGATGGGGCATCCGTGCACAAATATCAATGGTTTCACGTAAACACAAATACAGGTGCCACAGGAAAGCACTGCTCTGCTTAGGGAATACACCCGTACGAGTGCCCCAAATGCCTGCTCGTGATGTGTCTGCAGCCAGCAGCTCAGCCAGGCTGAATACATCTTAATGCTTGTCAGATAGCATGATTATCACATCTCAGAGATCACGTTTGCCTCCCTAGGCCAGGGATTACCAGCCCAGCGAGCCCACCATTCCCACACTTTTAGGGGACTGTTCCCCTGTCTCAAAGCTCTCTCACGGATGCCACAAAGTCCGCGCCCGCAGGTGGGGCAGCGGGAGGCGTTTCCCATGGCCCTACCCCGCCGCTTGGAAACACCCGTGCCTTCCCCCGGGGCCTGCCCGCCCCTCGTAGCTCTGACGTGCCCCGCAGCACAGCCCTGGTCATTCCTGTCAGTGCTGCTCTGAGCAAGGCAGCCCCAGCCCCGGCTTCCCTGGACCCTCAGACCCCACCGACAGCATCTCCCGGCACGGCGCTTCCAGCGGCGCCAGCGTATAAGGAAAAGCGCGGCGTGAGCCCTTCTGTCAGGCGGGGAAAGGCTCGGGAGGCTGCAAACGTAACCAAAGGAGGCTGTGTACTTCTTATCTGGGCTGCCAGAACGCCGCCTTTATGAGCGGAGCCCTGTATTATCAGAAAAGAGGCTATTTTCGGCTTCTTAGCTCACCCTCTGGAGCAGCGGGTGACCGGGGCTGAAGGAGCTCATTTAGGAGTCGGGAGATAGAGAGGCACAGCAAAGCAGCCGGGGATTTCTGGGAACGCGGGGTCAGCCCGCATCCGCACCCGCCTCTCTGCACGCTTCCAGCGGCAGAGCAGAACAGGCGCCCTGGAATAAGGCAGGTGCCCTTAAATTACGATAATTTAAAGCACTTTTTGCCTAACCTGCTAAGCTACTATTTTTCTTTTCCTCTCTGCACCAGAGAAGAGAGTGAATGCAATGGGGATAAATAGACATAGAAGATACTATTTTAATACCAGGATTATTTTAACAAATTAGATTCTGCTCAAAAAGTTAAATAATTTACCTTTTTTCTATGCGTTGTGCACTAATAAATACACTGTTATAGAATAATTTTTTTTTTGACAAAAGGAAACAGCTGATAAAAAAACCCCTCTTTTGTTTTGGGTTTACAGACCATTTCCCATGTGTTATGTTTGCTTTGGCTGTCTCTCTGGCATCCGCTGGTAGAGATGAGAATGAGAGGAAAGCAAGGGTGTTGCTCAAAACACAGGACCCCCAAGCATTTTTGCTCCTGTTGTCCCCTTCAAAAGTGCAAGCACAAATTTTTCCAAATACTTTTCCTCCTCCACAAAGTTTCTAAGGTAACTATGTGGGACAGATATCCCAGCAGAGCTCCAGAAACTCTCTGGAAATGCATCACAAACTTCCCAGGAACACACAAGCTAGAAAGTCCATAGTCTGGAGAGAGAGGGGCGAAAAATAGAGAATAGCCTAAATAACCCAATATGCAATTGCTCCCATGTGATACTATGCAACCCTTTTGTGCTTGGCTGGTGACTTTATTCCCTAAAGGAAGCACTCCTCCACGACTGTCACACTCGTGTCACTGCCTGTCTAACCTCCCTTTCCCTACCTGAAGAGTGAGCTTCCATGGATTTTGGGTTGTGCACGTCCCTGCTCTGCTGCACGGCTGGAGGGGCCTGGCAGGTGCCCCTTCACAGCAGCTCAGGGAAGAAACCACTTACTGTGTGCTGAGGTTGTACCTCTGCCCTCTGCTCCAGCACTGGGCAAACCAGGCAGCCTAGTGCCTGAGGAGCCTGGAGTCCATCGCCTCGGACAGGGCTCATGAAGGCAAGGAAGAAGGATTTCTTGTGTTTTCTTAATTATGGGCAAAGAGGCTTTGGGAGTTCTTCCTGTATCCTTCTCACCTGAGGAATGGCAGGACTGTGAAGTCTTGTGGTGTTGGTTCTGTTCTTTCTTTTCCTCTAGAGAACCTTCCAGAGGTCTCAGAGATGGGAGAAAGTAGGATATTGGATCTTCTCTGCCCAATAATCCTTAGAGCCTGAAAAAGGGCTCATGTACCCTAAGCTTTTCTGTGCTTCCTGGCTCTCAAGCA
The DNA here is from genome assembly GCA_013397155.1 of Irena cyanogastra. Taxonomy (NCBI): domain Eukaryota; kingdom Metazoa; phylum Chordata; class Aves; order Passeriformes; family Irenidae; genus Irena; species Irena cyanogastra. The sequence continues at coordinate 242,833 of VWZV01007556.1, read as the reverse complement.
GGTCCTGTGAAAGCTTTGACCTTCCCATGAAGGCAGGAACCACCACAAGGTGCTGTCAAAACACTTTTATTTTCCAGGCTTTAGGGATTTTGAATATTGTGATGCAGTGATAAAGTAACTGCGCCGTGTATTTAAAATTGTCTGAGATTTCCACTATAGACCTTAAACACAGTGCTAAATAGGGCAAGCAAAAATAGCTGTTACTTTGACAAGTGCTTATTTAAAGCTTGTTTTGTCAGCATTGCTGCCCTGGTTATGACAGGGAAGTTGTCTAGAAATTGCATAATTACCAATATTAAAGGAAAAGCAAAACAGCACCACACAATTCAATAATAGAGCAGGTCACGTTTGCCATGGCTGTTGCAGTGTCTATTAAGCTGCAGCAGCTCCATCTCAATCCATGGCCTCAGGAAAATGCTCTGCTGCTGCTCCTTGTCTGCTCTCAGCCCAGCAGATTGCTCTGCTCTGGGCACTCAGATGGGAGGTCAATAAGGACCCTCTTTTCTTGCTCATCCTCATGCTGCTGAGAGAGAGCAGCGTTACTGCCTTTGCTGCTCATTCTCCATGTGTCCAGCACCTGTCACTGGAATCTCAGTGGACTCCAATATAATAGGACCGGGGACTGGAGATCGAGGGGAGAAACAGCCTGAAAACATTCAGTGCTCTTTTTTGCACATAAGAAAATTTGCAACAAGTTCAGCACCCGAGCTCCTGTGGAACAAAGAAAATATTCGGTGTTCTTTCCCTCTGTCCCCTTCCTCTTGCTTTGTCTTTCCTCACAGTGGAAAAGAGGTGAGAGAAGATGGTCAGCTCAGAGATGCTTTTTTAGAGGCTTGATTTCTGATTTTGTGTTGCTTACATACCACTCATAGTCCTTCTGATTTTCAGAGGGCTTTTCCTTCTATTTTCTATGAGCTCAGCTGGTCAATCGAAGGGCCTATCCATGTGATCAGTGTGTCGGTGCAACAGCAGAAGGAAACTTTGCAGCAAGCTCCACAGCACCTTTTCCCCACCTCCTTTCCTCCCAAGGTTTATTGCATGCACCAGAGCAGGTTTCTCCCCACCAAAGCGTGTTATACCTGTCCCACTTATCTGAATGGAGCTTGGTATCGACGTGCTCTGCACTTTGGTCTGGCTTTCAGGAAAAAACATAGGGAAACTGAGCACTGAGCTCTGGCCTGCTGCTGAGGATCCTCCCTCTCAGTGCTGCTTGCCCAGTGTCTTGCCTGGGAAGAGCAAAAGTTGGCACCCTGGAAGTGACAGCTTTGCATTTAACATCCACCAGTGAAAAATCAGCTTTAAGTGACTTCGTCAGCACCACATGCAGATGCAGCAGCAAGAGCAAATGTGCCATCCTGTAGTCAGACTCCTAAGACACCATTTAATCCTCTCCCTTCTCGTAACCTGCTGCCTCATGAGCTGCAGGTTTCTGTTTTCCAGCTGCAGGAGCACTTGGGGTGAGGACCCTACAGCCAAGGACTTCCTTTACAATACAGTCTTCATTAATTTTAACAGCACAGACACCCTCTGCACTACATGAGCATGGGGACTTAGGGAAAAAATTAGCATCATCATTTAATTAAAGATGTATCATAATAATAAAATCTTCTCAAAGGGACTGGGATTATGAAGAAAACCTTAATTGTGAAATTCTTCCTATTTGACTTTGAGTCTCTGATTTTTCAATAGCAACACAATCGTTTTAACAGTTCTGGCATGTAATTTCCTGTTTAAAAAAATTTAGGAAAGATTGAAGTGTTATCTTCAGCTTCACTGACACTTATATGTGCCATCAGTAGTTGGCATCTCTTCTATTCAAGACTGTTCTCACTTGACCTAAAGGATTAACTGGCTGCAATGACAGGTCACATTCTAGCCTGCTCATTGCAGGCCAGATATCAGGGGAGTTTGGCTAAAATACTCTCCTCTGTGGTGAGCATGTGCAAACTAGCAAATGCTAGAAATCAAATTTTAGTAAATTTAAAGTAAATTTTCTCTCACTGACAATGTCACGGTAGCAGACTTTCAGTTCCTGCTTCAAATGAGGGGCACTTCTAAAGAAAAATTTGCCAGCTTTTTCTTTTCCCATGGGTGAAAATCCTTTTCTTTCATTGTGTTTGGGAGAGCTGAAATGTTTCAGCTGAAACTACCAATACAAGAAAAACCCCCAAAAAACCACCCAAACAAACAAAACAAGCCTCAACAGCAACAACAGAACAAATAAAAAACCAGAATCAAATCAAATAAACAAAACAGCCAACAAACCGTGCTTCAGAAGACTTGCTGAACAGTGAAAGCTTAACAAAAGTTACACAAAACTGAAAACAGGACCTTCTAATCCAAAAGACTGTATGCCTTTAATAATCCATAGTGATCCCTGGTTGCTGATGGTGTACCTTGGCAGGCAGAGGATCATCATCCTCACTTCTTTCAGCAGAGCCTTTTAGACCTACTGGTGAAAATGAACAAACTGTCATCATCACCATCTCACTGACAGTGATTATTAATACCATCTGGAAGAAAAGCAGGGCTTTGTTCACACACAGGATTTCCTAACAATGAACCTGTGTACAACATCCCATACGTAAGAGCAGAGCTTCCCCTTTCTCCTGGGCCCACAACCACGTTGCAGCCCAGGCTCTGCCCCACAGGCAGCACTTGCTGGGCAGCTGAAGGTGCTGTGAAAGCTGCTTCAGCTCTGTCGTGCCAGGCACGTAGGCAGGGTTCAGCCCTCCTACTGCCAGGTGCTCTGAGCACCCCTTTGGTGCTGGGTACAAACAGGAGGGAACCAGGTCCCTCTGCCTCTGCTGGCATCCTACAAACGGATACCAGTGAAGATGTAAAACGCTGCCACTTGCACTTGTCTAGTAAAGAAGGATAAAAGCAGGTGCAAATAGAGCTCTTGGCACAAAGCACCTGGAGAGCAAACAGTCATTTGTCTGTAAATTATTAACAAGTGTGTTTCCAACCAAGGTGATTCAAGTGTTTTTATTTTTGTGGCTACACAGATCCCTAGTTCTCTTTATGGTGATTTTAAATTCAACAAAACAGAGGAAAACTGCTCAAGTTCAAAGTTACTGATGTTATTGTCCGTTTATTTCCATGAAGCTGAACACTGAATATTATGAAACGGCTCAGGAATGTTGGACATAAAGGGAGATTTCCTTTTTCCCCCCTTCAGCCGAAATATCTTTTGGCAATAAATCCCCACCGGAAATGTGCTTTCCCAGATTCCCCGGCTTAATTAGCTCAAACAATGTAAGATATGTAACACTGACCACCATGGGAAACCTGATAACAAAGAGCAGTGATACAATACAAGCCTTTCAAACAGATGCAGCCAGTACCCTGCTAAGACAAAAGTGGATTCATTGTGGTGTCAAACCTTTTCTTCCTTCTCTGCTGCAGGAGACACCCGCACTACGGTGAGACAAGTTAATCTTTGCCATGTTTTTCCCCCAGTAATGATATAAAATTGCCAATTCCTCCATAGTATGCAGGTCACACATTAGTACTTTCATAAAGAAAGAGACAGCAACTAATGCTGCAGCTCCTTGGCACTCAGGATTCATTTGCTGCTATTGCCATAGGGAAAACTATGAGAAAACTGACCCCCAAACTGGCTGCTCATGTGGAACGAGCAGCACTCCTGGTTAGCATGACTGTGTGCCCTTATATGCTCCTCTCTGAGAGAGCTGAGGCTGCAGCTTCCTCTGGATTTCTTTGCTGGGCTGTATCCTCAGCAGCCCTACACCCCTGTCCTTGCTGAGCACTCAGTCCTTGTCCTGCATCATCCTTCAGCAATGGTTTGTGCAATGGACAGTAAGCAAGAAGGATGTGCTGACTCAGACTGTGAATATCCTTCATCCTTATGCTTTTCCTCACTGCTTTACTGCTAATGGAGTGAGTTCTCCATGACCAACCCCTGCCCAGGGCTGGGGTACTGCAGTACTTGCAAAGCTGAAGGAAAAGTGGAAGATCAGGAGCATGAGCAGTTGGTGAGCAAGGATGATGGCACTGAAAATAGAAATACAGCCTCTCCTGCAGACAGGCAGAACTGGCACCCCACCTGGGCCAGAACAAAACTGATGTACTGTTGGAGTCTGGATTGGTGCCCACGGCGTGGATGGTCCCAGCATGCAGTAAAGCTGTTCTCCCCTGGTATTGTTAAAAATGCTGGAGGAGAAAAATTGCAATAGGCTTTTGCCTATTTTTCCATTTAAAATTTATAATTTTTGAGTTCAGACATATTTATAGATTTCTTTTCTCTTATACTTGCATTAGAAGCTTACCATAGTCTTACCACTTCTGCTTCCCAAAATACTCAGTGGACACCAAGAACTGGCAGTATTATAATGTCACAGAGACACAGGTAGGCAAAAGCAGCAAACAGAGGAACAGGGATTTCTTAATCAGAGTGTTTATATTTGCTGCTTTTTTTGGTTTTGTCATTAGCTGTGTAACTCAAATGCCTTCCAGGAGAGCGGCAAAATTATTTTGGCCAGGTCCACCCAGCAGAGCTCTATTGACTCAGCAATGTCCATCGTGGACATGAAACTGGTTGGAGAGCCAGCCTCCATCCATGCCTGATGCTCCAGGGCCAGACACGCCAGCAGGGCTGTGCTTTACTGGCCCAACTTGTTTCACTCGTGTGCAGGTGCAGAACTGCACTGCTGCTGAGTGCGTGTGCCCTACCAAGGCAGCCCTTCCCACACACGCCTGGCTCTTCTGAACAGCTGAGAAACTCTAAATCCAGAATGATTCCTTCAGGAGGGCTTCTAGACAAAACAGATAAACGGCAAATCCAAACAGTGCAGGACCTAATGGCTTGCATATTCCTAGTGTAACATCAAATGGAATTAAGAAAGCCCAACAGCCACCTCTTGATCTTCTTTGTTTGTTGTGAGGAACCAAAGGTCACGGGCTCACTTTTCTTCTGTGGGTTGCCTTTGAAGTGCGGGTGTCATCAGTGCTCTGCAGGGCTCCACGTAGAAGGTCCCATTTGATCTGAGCCTGTAGGTGGCTGGTTCTTTTTGGCCTCTCTGGTTATCACCTTTGTTTCACAAGGCCAGTTGCAATCTGACTGATCTGTTAAACAAATTAGATTCATCCCTCTGGCTCTGCTAAAACTCAAGTGCAGTCCTCAGCTGGGTAAAGCACAGACACTCCAGCTTTATTTATATTAATGTAATTATAGATAGGCCTATATTGTAATGGCCAACTTGCACTGTAGGCAGAATAAACAAATGCCTCTTTGGTGATCAGTGCATCATGGAGTTTTTTTAATTATAGCCTGCATGCTCACTCTAGACCATACCTAGAAAATGTGGCACTCTTAATTGTCAGAGACGGTAAATGTTGCTCATTTTCCAATATATCAAAGCAAGAGAGTCTACAGAGTATGAAATTATTTTATACGCCAGGCATGAAAATATTTCATGCAGCTATTATTAAATCCCAGTCCTACAAAAGTCATTGGCAAAATTGCCAGTAACCAGGAGAGACAGCACTTTGGTCTAGGAGGCTGTGTTTGCATATGTAGTGAACAAATGGGAGAAGCCTAAGGCAAGGAAAAGAAATATCAGGAATGTACAGGAGATCAGAAAATCTACCATGTCAATAGTGAGTGCTGGGCAGCCACACATGGCCTGCATTTTGCTCTCCAAATGAGTCCCATGCATGACTGCAGCATCACTTATAAAAAGATCCCACTTCATGGAGTCTTATTAAATACTGTTTACTAGGCACAGCTGTGCTTAATTTCTGCCTATATGGCCCTTGGTTTCAGCAGAGATTTTGAAGATATTCCCATTATCACCACAACTCTGGAAACAAAACTTACATGAGAAAGCAAAGATGCAGAGCTCCTTCTTCATCAACTTTTCCAGGCAAGCAGTCAACTACACTGGCAGTAGAATAACACCAAACCCCTGTTTTTATGCAGAAGAACTGGTGTGAATATTTTCTTTGGTTTGCTTCCAGAGGGGATAACAGTCTTCCTGGGATTTGGGCCTGATTGTTCACTGTTTTCTCAAAAAGAGCTCCCCCAGGGCTCTGGCAGAGTTTGGTTTGTAACTTCTGAGACTCTGCCCCTGGAGATCTGCCAAGCCTCTGCGTTTGAGTGATACACACTCCCATTTAATGGGAATCTACTGCCCCTGTCCCAAACACACACTCGGTTTCAGGCAGGGGGTACTACTCTTTCTTGGAAAATTTCTGCTTCACAGGCACACAGCTGTTGCCTCTGAGCAGTCACAGTGCTGTGGGATGCATCGGCTCCGCCGGGCACGTGGCAGATGCCTGGTTGTCTCTCACACAGCAGAACCTCTGCGTCCTATTGCTCGCTTATGGGGCAGCTCTGAACCTCAGGGTCAGTGAGTTCATCTGGGCCCAGCCTGTCTGGAGCTGGTGGGGCAGCCAGCCCTCCCAAACCCTGCACAGCACTCTGTCAGTGTCACCCGGCTTCCCGTGTGCTTGGCATGACGACTCAATTAAACCAAGATTTTCAGTCTGTTGCCTGGTGTTCCGTTGGCTCAGGTTCACTTAAACAGACATCTCCATAAGGTCAGCTCAGGAAGGGAAGGAAACACGAGCCAGAAAAAGAAGAGTGGTTGCTCAGGGCACTTTTGCCAACCTAATAGAAATGTGCGCAGTGCAACTTCACCCCTGCCTGATTCAGCTGGGTGCAAAAAGTGGAGAAATGTCAAGGAAGGTTTTAGATACCTGTAGATATTATGGTAAAAAAAAAAACAATAAATAGGTTCCTAATCTAATAAACATATATCAGTATTTAGCCACTAAACTACGTGATGTGATTTTGCATCCAAAGGAATATCAATTGTTTTCTTCTTAAAGCTTGCAGCTGGTTAAAGGAAGACAAACACATTGAATCATTTTAACGGACTTGTGTTGCTGGGGAAAATAGAATATTTCAGTACTTCAGTACTTGCGCACTTAAATTTACAGAGGCTAGTCAAGATGAAGATCTGTTGTAGGCTTATAAATAATCTTTCTGGAGATACACACATCTTCACCTGGTATACTTCCAATCTTTATTTACCATGCAGCCAGAAAAAACACTTTGCTTGCTGGAAAAGTGCAGGCAGCACTCAACTTGCATAAAAACTTTTTTTCAGGTGGGACTCTCATGGCACTGGTGCTGGAGGAGGCAGTGGCTGGTGTAGTTAGGAAAGAAGGCCTCTCTAAAACCGAGTTGCCTATCTGAATTTTTTCGTTCTCTCTCATTCCTCCCAAAGGGATTCCTAAGGTTTCATGAGAGCTATGCCTATGAATATAAAATAGCTGGGCTTCTTCTCCATGAGCAGAAAGCTTCATCCTCTCCTTGTAAGTTTGTGGTCTATCCCTAAGTATTTGCTGGGCCTAAACTCAAGAGATGGCCAAACAGGACTGACACAACTTAAGAAATATGATCCACAGATATGCCAAGGAGTCAGTCCGAAGTTGCTGGGCTGAGTATCCCAATCTTCCCAAACATCAGGCTACAAATTAGGTAGCTCATGGCTGTGCTATATATACATATATGCATGTATAGCATGCATATATGCTATACATGCATATATACATGCTCTTCTGTTAGCTTCCATGTGTTTTAATAACAAAGTCTTCCAGTCCGAAGGGCAATCGATTGTCGCAGAAATTATTTTCAATGCGTTCAATTTGTTTGTACCTGTCTCCAGGTAACCCCAGGACTTCATTCATACTGCTACCACTGTATTTTCAAAATTAAGTCTTTTCTGATGAATGCAGCAGAAGGACAAAATCAATCTGGCTCCCATCACACTGTGTGAATAAATCTGAGGCTGTAGAATGATGCCAGACCATGTATTTACAGCAACATTTAAGCATTTTCTTAGCTCCCTTGAAATTCAAGCATGTGCTTAAACCCCTTTGCACTATTGCATTTTTCAAGGTCGAAGTATTGACAAGGAATGAGTGGCCAGCAAGCTGTACTCATGTAACAGGCCTCATACATGACTCTAAGAATTTCGGTAGATCAAAAAGCCTTTCACTAAATTGTTTTAACTGATGAACTAAATCTTGGTATTCCTTTTTGTCAGCTGACATTTTGAGTAACTCATGACCGCAGGACAGACAGGATGATGAGAAAAATTCAGAATGCAGTTGATGAGATTCAGAGCCCTTGACATGTAAGCTGCCGCATGCAAGCAAAATGTTAAACCCAGCTCCAAACCACAGTATGGACTGTGCAAGCTCCTCTTCCCCAGACCAGGTCTGAAACCAAGGCAGGATGCACTGCCTTATGGCATTGTGTTGACACCAGCAGAGAGTAACCTTAAATAAAATAGGGTTCTCATTCTCATTCATTGAGTAAATGTTGTTATTACCTTCCAGCTGTTTGTTACCACCCATCTGCCAGGCTACCATCTCCTGACAACAAAGTCGACAGGAGGGAACTCGTGTCTGAGCTTCAGCCATTATAATTTAGCCACTGCACAGTCTGACACCTTAGTGTGAACCCTCCCTGCTTGGTGGCTTGAACTGAATAGACAATGAGGCACAGCCTGGTGTGGCTGAGGGCTGGGTACTTCTGTCCCAGAGGGGTAATTGATGCCAAAGTCCCCTTCTTATGCAGGGGAACAAATATGTGTAAAGGGCAAATGGAAGGGTTCAGTGCTGTACTCACAGCCACTGCCACTCAGATAAATAAATGCAAGTGCGATTGTGAAATGTGATCACACTACCGCAGCACCCAGTGAGGAACCTCCCACTCCTCCCTGCTGAGCACCCAGCCCAGCCCACAGCAGTGGAACAAGCTCCCAGCAGAGCTCTGCTACCAGCCACAGCTCCAGCTGCTGCAGGCACAGCCAAACTTGCACCAGCAGTGGAGACTGCACCCAGAGGCTGCCGTCCCTGTTCTGCAAGGTCCCACCCACTGCTGCTGTTTTACTCCAAATCCCTCCATTCCAGATGTGTCAGTTCCTATCAGGCCTTTCTCCCATGCTCACCCATCCACGATGTCCACTCACCCATGTTTCCAAGCCCAAGGCTTTCCCTTCAAGGAGACTTCTGCCCATTGCTTTGAAAAATACAAACTCAGACAAAGTTCTACAGAGGTTTGGATGCTGCCATACTTCCTGGAGCCAGTACTAAAGAGTGGCTTAGAGGATTCTTATTATGGAACCCACATTTGGATTTTAAATCTTCTTTCCACTTTCCCAGCTGAAGTTTGGAGTTTTATTTTATTATTATAGTTTTATTATTTTAATATTTTTTAAATTATTCTTGTTCACTATTACTTAGCTGTACTGGTTACTAGGTTAATCACTCCTTGGAAACTTCTGTGTTAGATCTGGTCTGGATAAATATCAAAAGGTTTTTGGATACTTTTTCAAAAGTTTTGAATATGCAGAATTGTCTATATTCCTGGAAAGGAATGGAAGTTAGCATATGAAAGAGGAAGAATCAGACAAAGAGGGCAAATTAAAGGACAGACTCTAGTTCCTCCTGTCTCTGGGAGAATTTCCTTAAAACTGAGACACAGCATCTTAGTGATTCTGTTCCTGCATAGCTCATGTTAATTTACAGTGTTTGTGTTGTATCACTACCCTTTGTTATCAGGCTTTCTGTAATGGTCAGTGTTACATATCTCAAGCCATGTGAGCTAATTAAGTCAGGAACTGCAATTTTTTGGAGCAGTATCATCATCTCAGACTCTGGCTGTGCTTACAGAAAAATAAAACTAAATTCACTTTTGAAACTGGGTCTGATTTAAGTCTTCACCCAGACATCTGTGCTAGGCTTCCTCAACAGAAAGATCTGGGGAAGGAGGAAGGCCTTTGGTGGGAATCTTGGAATAAAACACCTGTTGATGGTAAATGCTTTTCAGCAGATCTCAAGTAACTCCCCTGGAAGAAAGCTAAATGACAGTGTCAAAAGTGCTGCAGACAACAGCCACCTGTGTGTCCCTCCATGGCCAGTGAGGTGCCTCCATCCCCACCACAGTGGTCCCCAATGCAGTTGCACAGGACACCTGCCCAGGGTAGCTGGGGCAAACGAACAGCTTTCCCCTCACCACCCCACTTGGGCCTGGAATGGATTTCAGATTGGATTTGAAAGGATTTAGTTGTGCCAAGGGTATACCAGGTCCTCTCAAACACAACATTCTCATGGTAGAGTGGACCCCAGCAGAGCACTTGGCTGTGAATACAGAGGTAGCCCATGAAATGCTGAATTCTCTTAAGACAAAGAAAACTAAGTCAGAGAAAATCTTCCGTGTTTTGTCTTGAGCTTTTGTAAAGATGGGGGTGTGAGATGCGCTGGATCAACTCAGAAAGTAGATTTTTCTGGAACTATGAAAACTCTCACAACCAAATCTCTCTGTCTGTGTGGGGAATACCAACTTCAGCAACACCTGAAGAAGAAAGGGATGGGTCTTCATGTCAGGGAGACAGAGTCGCTGTCTGGAGATCCCCTGTTACAGCTGATAAAGTTACACAGAACTGTTCTGAGAAAGTTCATGCTCAATTCTGTCCATTCAGTATGGCTATACAAGAACATGGACTTGAATCAACTTTTTGAAGAGACACTTTTGGAAGCATTCAGATATTGTATCAGTTTTGCTTTCTGTAGAAGAAAAAGACCCATGAAGACTGGCAGTTTAAATTCATTTCACACAAACCCACACTTTTTGTCAAAAAAGTTTGCACCAAAAATTTACCAAGCTCTAGCATGATCTAAGGGTAATTGTGCAATTTCCTTGTAAATTCTGGATTTATTTTAGTTATTTCTGCATAGGAATGCCAAGCAATTAACAGCACCATCCACTAAAGTATAAATGTTTATTTCACAAAATGCTCAAGCAGAACTTACATCAATTAACCATTTCAAATATTCCATAGCTTTTCCAGCATTTTTTCCCCTGCCACACACACATATTTGATTCTTAATGTGGGACATGCTCCATACTGGGTGATGTGCACGCAGAGATTATAAACAGTCACAGTGTGATTTTTCTGCTGATACACAGTTAATTCTGTAGCCTCTTTCAAGTGAATTTACACCCTTCCATCTTCATGTAATGCCTTTGCATAAGAACTTAGGGCACGTATCAGTTTGATTACATTAGAAAATGCAATCCAATCTGATGAATTAATCTGAAGTAGAGGAAATTTTGATGCCAGGAACGCCTCTGCCTTCTAAAATGGAGCTGAGATGTGGATTATCTGTGTTTCAATATATCCAGGCAAAGCAACAAACTGTGTGCAACTTCACAAGGACAACTTTAATGAATTTTCCCTCTAGGTACAACAGAGTGGAGAATTTTTCCATGTGTAACAGACACTTTCTTTTTCTGCAGCACTTTTGTAACTGACAGCATCTTTGTATGTTATTTTAACTTTTTCAGGAACAGGACTGAATTCCTTCACCCACTAGAGAATGTAAAGCTGAATTTGATTAATTTTTCAGTTTACATCTGTGGCAAATTTGGTTTAAAATAATTTTCATATAACATAGCCAAATAGAGCGTTCTGAGTTGAGAATGAATTGTAATTACTAAATTACAGTTTTCTCCCAGTCAATCATACATCCATCTTACAGAGTACTCCCATATTTGTTTTCCTTGAGACTTAATTATTGTGCACCCTAAATATGCCATCTTCTAATTCTCATTTGGCTATGAATAAAAGTTTAAAGTATTTACTTTTGGGATTACTAAGAGAAGATTTTCAATTTCTCAGATGTATATTTGTGAAAATATTTGATCTTAAATAACATATTTTGCATTAAGCTGTAATGAATAAAATTGCCATTATTTCTACTGCTGATGAGAGAGATGGAATTTAAATTCAGACATGTTGGTAATTTTAAATTCCTTCCTCTCCCTTGAAAATCAATGAAAATGAAATCCATAACTTATAATCCACATTTAGAATTGTACTTAATAGCTGATGACATATGATATGACCTATGGGAAGAAAATAACAGAAGGACTCTCAACTTGAAGAAATTTGAGCATAGACATCTAGGGAAAATAATCCAAAACTCAGTTATTCCTCAGAAGGGAAAATGAGGAAAGTAATGCTGAAAGAAGCCTGAGGGTGATAGTAGAGAGTGTATTAAATGTGACTGAGCAAAAAAAGAGAAAGGGAAATTTTTGGCTGCAAATTCAAAGACATCACCTCCTAGAAAAGGGAAGAAAAGATTCCACTCCATATGGCTTTGGTGTGACCACACTAGGAATACTAAATTCACTCCTGGGTACCTTATTAGCATCTAAAAGGGCAGGTTCAGTGGAGAGCAACAATAGTGTCTAAGGGATTGTCTGGGCTGACTTTATGGAAAGATTAAAATAGTTTAGGGGTGGATTGGGCCACCTTTTATGCCCGTGGAGTGGAACTTTAATTTTTATTCCATCCTTTTCCCCTGCATTTTAACAGGCCTACTTACAAAGCAAAATATTGCGGGCAAGTGTGTAAAAGTCTGGCCCCTAAAGGTGTAAGTATTGGCTGAGCAATGAGTGGGGGAAGTTCCAATAGACACCTGTGTATGTCAGAAGGGTTAGTGACACCAGTGGGCATAACTTGCAACAGGATGATATTTGTAATGACAAAAATGAAAAAATAGAACGAACATTTATTGACAGGTCTTTTAGGGTATTGATTACTCTCATAAATTAAATGATGCATCTCTTAATACATTTAAAACTATGCTTGCAGAGCACAAGTGATTGCACGCAAGAGAGCAATCCTGCTCTGGACAGGAGATGGACTGGATGGCTTAGTGGGTCTGCCTCTTTCTACTTGCACTGACTTAGAAATCTTAACAAGAGATAGGGTGTTGCAAGACACTTAGTAATAAATATGCCCCACTGTCTAATGTAGCATTTGGCCAAAGCCCAGATAATTCCTGAAGTACACCTCAGGGCCTCATAATGACTATAGTGCTAAATGTCTTACAGTCTCACCTCTGCCTGGCTGGAGCAGTGAAACATTACACAGTGTAAACAATAAATCAGTCAGTATTCCTAAGCTGCAGTCTCTAATTGGAGTGTTGGGGAGACTATTTGGATCTGCTAGAAATAGTGTTTAGATAAGTTTTGTGCAGGGTTTAAGTTTACTCCCTGGAACTGTTGCTTTCAGAGAGTTTCCCTGCCACCCCCTCTTCATGTAGCATCTTGCCCTTTCTCCTTATCCAGACCCAGGACTTCCATCAGGAGGTGGATCATCACCACTTCAGTCAGGAAAAAAAGTTCAGATCCTCTGGCAGACAGACCTGCCACCCTCTGACACTGCAGACACTCAGCAGTGACTGTAGGTGTTGGTCAAAGAGGGCTCCTGCACTGAGCCCCAGTGCACTCACTGCAGGACACTCACCACCTCCCCCAGAAAGCCTTCTCTCCTCCAGCACTCAGAAGGCTTTGTTAGCACCTTCTGCTTTTTGGCAGAATGGTTTGTTTTACCTTCATAGATCATTAAATCCCCATCGATTTCAAGCAATTGGTTCTGCACGCTGTGCAGACTTTGTTATAAATTACTGAGTGGGGAAGTGAGCTGCTTTGGTTCCCCATCTGGCGTATTTAGCAGCGATTTTCAGTGCACACTTCTCCTGTTACTCTTGTCCAGCACCCACATAGCAGCAGAGCTAACTTAAGTCCAAGCAGAGGTGAGCTTGCACTCTGGTCCATTGGCTGGGGAAGGAGGTGCAGTTGCCGTGTTCCAGGTGGCAACAGATCTCTCGTTATCTTGGATATTAGACTCTCCTAGAGGTACTTGCCCAGTGCAGTGGTCTGATCTTGAAAAAGAAAGAGCTTTTCCCTGGAGCTCCTTAGGCAGCTGATCACCCTTTCAGAGGGGCCCACTGGGAATTTTCATCACTATTTAGAAACCAAAATTATGCAGGCTGGACCTAGTTTAATATTGTATTAGGTAAGCGCATTGTCATCCTCCTGTGACAAACATTACATCATCTTTTTAACCAGTAATATTTTTAATGTATATATTTTGCTAGGCAACAGACTGATAAAGTCAGGGTTTTTTTGCCTTTTAAAATCACACTAAATATTTACCAGCTTTGCTATCTGAGCACTACAAAAGCAGTCAGCCCCATGAACGTGAAATGGTTCACATTCACTTCAAGCGAGGTTCTGCGTGCCCATTACACACACACATACACATACATATATATGGGTATATACACAAAATTACTTACAAAGGCCTGCTATAGAGAGGGACTGTATATGCATAAAATCATTGTAAGTACTTGTCTCTCACACAGTCCTCAGCGTGTGTGAGTGCCAGAAACTAGACGTGACATTCCAGTCTGGAATGATGCAAGGAACAAATATATTGCATTTATGGAAATAATTCATTTTCCTTGTCTGGGAACCTCTTGAATATAAATAATATTTTCATTTATAAATTTCAAAGTGCTGTCCTAAGAATGGGTAAGAATCATTATCTTCATTTGACAGCTGGAGAAACAAAGAGCAGACTGTTTTAAGCAGCAGTCTAAGGTCACATGGAGCAAATGAAGTCAAACCTCATCTCCCGAGCCTGACTTTCCCTTGAGAGAGCACACCAGAGAGTACACCACTCACAACTTTATCAGCTGAAACTCTTCAGCGGGTATGCTAATAGCATTGGCAGCCCTGAGCCTTCACAGATCATGACTGAGTTTTCAAAGGATCAGGAAATTTTCTTTAAATGCGTAAGATTAAAACCTTCAAATAAATAAACTTGTGTTTCTTATATTTGTCTTCTGTTATCTGAGCCTTTGGATTATGCTAAGGAAATAGTTTCCAGGTATTTCCACCACCAGAAGATCCAGATTTCTTTCCTTAAAATAAGAGATGGGAGTGGAGACAGCGGGAGGGGGAAGAGTAGTAATAAGCAAAGAGCTCTTAATATGTAGATAAAATCTGGAGAGTTCTCAAAACAATGCAGAGATCCTACCTATTTCTGGCACACACTGAAGGCTGCTCTCTTTATTGAGTGATCTCCCCACCCTACTCTAACCTAAAAGCAGATCTTGCTTTCAGATCCCAGTGATGACTCCAGAGAATGATAAACGTCCATCACCACCTCAGTCTGGATTCTCCAGACCTTTTTGAAAGTGCAACAGCTTAGGGTAGAGCTCAGACTATGCTACAGGAGTTGTGGGTCTGTCTGAGTTGTTTCAACCCAAGAGCTGATGTGGCCAGAGCACAGCAACTCAGAGCAGGGCACATCCCAGCCTTCTTCTGCAATCAGAACCATTCTTGTCCCAATATAAGTCAATTCATGATGTTCAGATTGGTAATGTAGGACCGAAGCAGCCGCACAGAATGTTGGTCCAGCTGAGCTCATTCCTCCTGCTGAAATTTGCTGGTGGGTTAACTCCATGCTGTGAAGCTTTACATCAGATACTGTTTATCGGCATCCTTCTTAATTCATGCCGGATGAAATTCACAACTCTGAAGCAGTGATGCTCAGTTTAAGGGGTTTTTTCCCTCTTAAGACCTGTCTTTTTCAAATGTCTCCAAATTAGACAATCACTAGGGGCACTGATAGTTGTTTTCCTTTTAAGTCAGAGGCACTATTTGCTTTTTCAGTTCCTCAGTTGTTTTATCTCTTATTATGTTGAATCATTTTGAAAGCTATATCTTCCATTTAAAAGTCATATCCCATTATCTAGGAGGGAATTTGAAAAGGTCGGTGTTGAAAGAAAACACAAGCTAAAGCAACCCCAACACTCAAGCCTTCAACACTAACTAACCCACACGATATTGAAGGTTAATTAGACTTTGAAAAAACACGCAGGCAATACATGTGGTGTGCTACTGATAAAATGACATTGCTTATAATGAATTAAATTACTGTAGAACCTCAGTGAGGCACTAAGCATGGGCAAACCACTGGAAAAATCTTAGTGTTTCTTTAGGCTGAGATCTCTTCTAGCTAATAAACAAAACAATACAATGTATTCTTGTGTGTGGTCTTCAACAATTCCAGTTCAGTCTTACTCAGTCTTAATGCACTTGCATATATGTTGCACAAAAAACAGCTGTAGTATATGTCAGGCCTGGAGATACTGGGTGGTCTCTGAAGAGTGTGAATTAGCAGTGAGGTTGAATCAGTTGTGGGGTTTTTTATGGGGAGCACAAGATATCCCAATTGTTTCTCCATGTCTGCAAGCATTAAGGTATTGAAACAGACACAGTAAGTACCGGGTAGAAGCACATACGGACATTTGATAAACTGAAATCAAGTTAAACATGTTATTCAGCTTTTACTCCTCTCTCAAAGTCTTAAAATTGTGTCCTGGTGCACACTTGCTGGAGCATGAAAAATAAAGTATATGTTGTGACTGGATCTCATTTTTAGCAGAAAAGATCTAAGTTTGTGCCCTGTATATAATATGGGCATATAATGTGCTCTGCTAATAAACAAATCAGTCTGATCTGAGAACCCAGTTCTTGTCTTTCAGATAACTTGTTGACAGACCCTGGTAAATGCAATTGCTCAGATTTCTTCATACCATAACCCCTGAAAATGTTACAAACGCCTTTACAGCAGTAAGTCTGAAGACACAGCAGCACACAGAATCCATATTGCTAACACATGAACGGCCTTTACCATCTGCAGAGCCTTCAATCAACTCCATTACATTTCTCTCAAAGACAGAAACGAAATGCGTTTGACATTATCACCACTTCATTAGCTAAAACTTCACTATCTGATCTCTCAGGCAACCCTCACCTTTAGAGGAAAAACACAGATCTCATCCATTTCACTTTGCTGTTTCTGAGAATTCAGAAATACCAACAAATGAAAATCTTATATTTGAAAGAAATGGGAGGAGAAGGACTCAGGCAAATAAAAAATAATTAGTTTTACAAACTTTGGTTTGATGGCACTTGGATACACTATGACATACGTTTCTTGAGAACCAGCTGGGGAGCAAAAGTCACAGATACTCACAGATGTGTAATCACAACATGAGCACAATTCTGCAAAATGTTTAATTGGAAGGAGCAGGCAACATGGAGTCATCACATCCTTAATTCAATCTCTTGAAGATAAGGCATTAAAATGTCTTAAACCAGATAATGTTGCCTCTCATTTCAGTTGATCATTAAACTTATTCCATCTGTTTGGGGTTGCAGCCCTGACTGACTCCCTTTGAATAGAAATTGATGCATGAAAGCATTGCAGAGGCAGTTCTGTCTGTTCCATTATTAAAACACACAGAGAGATATCTGTTCAGAGCGTCACGCAAAATAAAAACACCTTTTTTTCCTTTTGCATACCTTTGAAACACATCCCTCTTTCAACCCAAACTCTTAAGGGGGTGTCCTTGTCACTGCAAAATGGAAGAAAACACTGGAAGTTGGAGCACATCTTTTAACAGTTTCCAGGCAGTCTGTTTCAGCCTGGAGCAAAGAAGGGTCTGGTAAGCTGCCTTCCATCTTCTCAACTATTCTTATCTCTGGTTCTGTTTCTAAGGTCAGTAAAAAACATACAGAAGTGATTATGCAGGAACTAGCTCTGAGGGATTACACTATTTGTCAAAGTAGTAACAGTGAATTCAATATGTGTAAATCTCTTCTCCCTGTGCAGTAGAGCTGTGCTCTGGAATACCAGTGGGATACTGATAGGAGTCATTTCCTAGGCAGTTTACCTTTGAGGGAAGTTTGTGGTTGATATAATAAGAAACCCATTTTTTTAAGAACCCACAAGTTGCAAGGGACAGCCCCATGGGCCCTTTCTGCCAACAAAACCAGCAGATTTACTTTGCATTTTTATCAGTGACCCGGGAAAAAAAATGAAATCCTTGCTAAGAAATTTGGCAGATGACACAAAGACTGGGGGTTAAGAAAGAAGAGAGGTCACTGATGCGGGCCGAGCTATTAGTAAGCAAACAGCACATTTTCTAATCCACCCCAACACAAAGATGCAAAGCAGCTGTGACAGTAGTAGGTCATTACAGAGGATGACCCTGTCCTGGAAAGCAAGGACAGACTGATCATGGAGAATGCCCAGTCCCTGAGGAGTTCTATTGGCCAAAAGACCAACTCTTTAACACATGGGTGAGAGAACTTGGGGATATGGAGGTTGCCTCCTGGGATGTCCAAGGGCACTTAAAGGCTGCCAGAATGTGGGCTCCCAGTGAGGAACACCATCCTGTGGTGTCCCAGAGGCTGCCATGTGGATGTGTGAGTCTGGTCAACAAGCCCAACAGCTTTAGCCCACCACATCACCTTGTAAGTATTTCAGGCAGGGTCTAGATGCAGCCAGTTCATCCCATCCTGGTGTCTGTGGGCTAGAAGGGTGCTAATAAGCTGTAAAGCAGAGTAGGTGCAGAAAATTTTCCTCATGTAGTAAAAGGCTGACACTTCATCACTGGGAAAATGAAGGATTGGATTTGATCAGCCTGTAAGAACAGAACTTCATACTGGGCTGTGTGGTACAGAAGATGAATGTTGACACCACCCAGAAGCTGCAAGTTGAAACGGGGCAAGTTCAGACTAGACTTTAGAAGTGCTGATGTTTGACTACTAGAAGAACCTCCCAAATGTGTTTGCTGGGTTCCCTGGCTCCAGCAATTTTTAAATTTGAGATTAGATTCCTTTTAGAAGGGCGTCAGATATGCTAAGCACAGCAGTATCTTTGGATTCCTAGTCTACAATTTGAGGAAGCCTTCTCTGATTTTTCTTTTTTCCTCCATTCCAGAAAATTTGATTCAGACGGGGCACCCCTGTAGGAGCATCAGAGATGTTTCTGTTGACTTTCTTTCCAAGTGGATGTTTCAGAGGACAGTCATAGGCTATGCTAGGTGAGGTGACAAAGGAATTCAACTCCCATGTGGTACTATATTACTGGGCATGATAAGGCTTTTGGGCAGGCTTGAATGGAAAAATCAAACCAGCTTTCTTCCTTCATACAGACCAGGATTAAATCTGGCACTTCCCACTTGAACAAAGATGTGTATTTTGCAAAGGTTTTTGGATGAGAGCAAGAGTGCAAACATGCAACCATCTGAGGGCCCCTCTAGAATGGGAAGTGCCATTTGAGGCTGGGAATCCAACAGAGGTTCACCTAATAAAATCAGCTGGGGATGTCAGCATATATAGGAATTTAGTTGTCTGTATATGAACATATGAGGTTATAAATAGGCTTTTGGAAAGCTTGGAAGCTTACACAGTTATTGCTTGTTATTTTAAAATGTTACTGTGGGTTTCAAGCTCATGAAAGAAATGCAGCTGCTGGTGAAGACCTGTCTAGCCACACAAAGGAGGAGCAAGAAATTCAGGTTCTTCCATCCCACTCAGCCTTGCCATGGAGGAAAGACCAGCTCCTGGTAAGTTTTGGTTTTTATGAACAATTTAGCCCTCAGGGACCTCCGATGGTCTGAGCCAACTTGGATGCTTCCTTTGTGATACAGATACATGCTACCAGCCACTCATTTATTTTTCCTTATTTTCCTTCTTATTCTTGAAAAAAAAGGTGCTGTAGCACAGAGTTTGTCTGGGATTGTCTAATGCTCCCAGGGACACTTACAGGACCTCCCATCAGACCTGTACCTACTGTATCTCACTGGAAGGACTCAAGGGAGATACTTTGGCAAAATATGTCTCTTCAAATGTGCCTCTATACATTGGATGGTGAGATCATCACTTTAGGGCTGGTGGTTTCTAAAGAATTCGACTTGTGACTCCTAGCAGGTTCACTCCCCACTTGAGTGTTCCCTTCCAGCAGCACACAACTAGAGCACAAATGGTTTCAGCCCTGCTCTTTGCAGATCCTGTGTCTTACTGTGAAATGTTTTCACATTCATTCCAGCTAGGAGGAAAAAATCAAGCTGTTCAGGAAAATAGGCTTTATTTTATCTTTTACTTTAGCATTTATCATTAGAAAGGGCATATGTTAGTTTCTGGGTTGGATGAGTCAGATGGAGCTGATGACCATTAGCACGGCATTAAAACACTGAAGTAAAAAAAACCAAAAACCAACTTCTTGTAAACATCTGATTTTTAAAAAGTCACACACCAGTGGTTAGAAGCTGACAGAAATTATTAGCAATAAGCTCTTTTGCATAGAAATAGGTTTATTACCATTTTTTCCTACCTAAACAATTCTATGATTCTGTGCACTTACAGCAGCTGGCATGAGCCTGGCATGCTGTCAGCAAAGACCACCTCTCATCCTAGGAAAAATACCAGCAAGCCAGGGTGTATTCTCTTCCCAATCCCTGCATAACATATTCCCATTAACCTCTGCAGGAGTTTTGTGCATGTGCGTGTGTGAAAAGTATGGTCCAAAAAACGAAAATCTATCAATTTTTCAGCTGGCAGACCTGTGAACAAGGATGGGGCTGCCTTTAAAAGACTGGGGTAGAAGAGCTGTATTTTGCTACATCACTGAAAGCTAATAGATGCTACCCAACAAGGAAAGAATAAATTAATCACAAGTCACAGCCACACGAAGTTCTTGGGTAAAATCAGATTTGTTAGAGGATGTAGTGGTTTCTTTTGGGTTTTGTTTGTTTGCTTTTTAAATCAACAGAAACTTGCTCTCTGCGTGATGCACTGCCTGCTCCTGGGTCTGCCCACACTCAGATTTCAAAGCACATTTGTGGCTTGTTGAGCCCTAGTGTTGTTTGGTTGCTTTTTTTGGTCGAGGACTTTTCCGTATGATTACACTCTAAAAGTGTGCCATAGATTACATGGTCCATAACCAGGTTACAAGGAGAGAACACAGATCTGCATTTAGGAAAACATCTTTAATCCCAATAGGAGCAGCTTCAAACATTCAGCCTACAAACTTTTGCATTATGACTTGGTTAAATGTTGGGACAATTCCTGCAAATGTCAGGGGAATGTTCACAGGGGAACAAAATTGCCCATAATTAAATTTGAAAGTGAAGCAAAAGAACCTGAAACAGAACCTGAAAGTTTGTAGGATTGGACTTCGGGTATGAAAACCACAATGTTAAAAACTTGGTGCAACAAAAAATGCACTAATTTTTGAATTTATTCTAAAACACCAAATCATGTCAGATTTTGTCAACTCTTTATTAAAAGAGGGTGAAAAATACTGACTATAAAGGAGGTGAATGAAATGGCCTGTGAGGCTTTATAGGTAATACAAAAATCACTATTGAAACAATGATCCCCTTACAGTTGAAAATATTGACCTTTGCTGAAGAAATTCACAAGTCCTGAACACAGTGTTTGCTGCTTAGTCCAATTTCAAGTCAATTGAAGGAAGCAAAATACAAAGAGAAAGGTCATATTGACTTAGTATAACAATCTTAATGAATCTTGGCCCTCTGTTTTGCACTTCCAGTGGAAATATGAACTCAGGGGCTCATTCCCTTCCTCTCTGTGCTGATTCCAAAAATACAGGTAGAAGGAATAAGCTTTTGCTCAGCTTGATCCCCCAACAGCAACGTCTCTGTTTAAACAGAGCCTAAAAAAAAGCCTCCTTAGTTTCAGAAAAAAACATTTACTAAAAGGAGGTGTTGTTGACAAGAAAAGTCACATATATTTGAATATTAAACATTTCCAGCATTGTAAGTATGAGGGGAAAGGTAAGTAATTCAAGAGTCACAATCAATAAGGAAGAAACCGTGAAGGATTTCTGTACAGGGAATATTTCTCTGCCTCCCAACAGCATTTGTTCTGTGCTAAACCAGAGTATTTTTTGGGACTTCCGTTACTTATAGGCGTACCAGTCATGGACCGGCACTCAGCTGAGTAAGGTACTGTAAAAATGCAGAGCAGAAAGATAAATCCAAGCCAAGAGCTCAGAGATGGATGCAGACAGACAGCTGGGGGAAGAGAAGGAAACAGTGACATTGTAATATTTGAGTCCTTATTTCAGATAAACAGTGACAGGCACAATGACAAAATTTTTTTGCATTTTTTTAAGCTGCTGCTTCGTCTGTCAGCCCCAACCCTGCCGTCCCCCAAGTCTAAAGGAAATAAATCTGTCTGTTAATAATGACTGAGCTGCACTGGCAGCCAAGGTCGGAAGTCTAGTGAAAGACAAATGGTTAAAGTTTACTAAGCAGTTACAAACCACCAAAAACAGGTCTTAAAATGGGAAGTGTCAGGCAAGCCCTTAATAACAGGTAATACTACCAGCCCCACCCATAATTATGGTACTCGTCTCCCCACCCTCTGCATGTCACTTGTTTCCATCAATTGCAGGCTTCTCAGAGCACAGACAGTGCCTTGGCAATGTCTGCACACTGCCTTGCAAAAATTGGGTGATGTTTTTTATCTGAGATTCTCAAAGGCTGCTGCAATACATGTATTAAATAGTAACAGCACAAATAATAGCAATAATAATAAAACAGGAGTATCAGCTCTGTGCACATCCAGCTATGCCGATGCTATCATATCCCCAGTACCATTTCAGGCAACCTTGAAAGACTGTGTGTAGATGTATTGAAAGGAATACATTTATGGAACATCACATAGTCTCCATTAGGAGATTTTTATGATCACATTACTACGTGCTTTGTCTTCAAACGGAGACTTCACTGGCTTTTCCACTCATAAGCAAGAAAAAATACTTGCCACACTCATTATCAGTCTCTTGGTTCAGATTTCCTCTCTGATGTACAGCTGCTTCATTTTGTTTCTCAGTTCCAACAGGACATATTATTGTCACCTTTTCCCTAACAATTTCCTTATACTTCTGAAACTAGGTGACAGGCAAGGATAGCACTATGAGCCTGAAACTGGTACATACTAAGAAATGTTTTAGACGTGAAGAGAAGGCTAAATATTTTTGTTTCGTCGTCATTTTACACATTTACTACCATTTGAGTTAGAGGGTTTTTAAAAATTATATCAGACAATTATCTTACCTTACGAGCCTTGTAATTTGTTTGCTCTGTTTAGGGGGACTTTGAGTGAATGCAAATCACATTGAAACTTCTATACTTGCTGATTTGGTACAGGGTGCTTTTTAAACATCTGACTCAATGTTCAAGAAAGAATAATAAAAAGGCTATATGGGATGAATTTTCAAATAAATAGGGGTTTGTGAAGCAAATTAGGGAAGATTTTGAGAGACTTAGTGCCTCAGTGAACAAGCTCCTGTGTATTTGTAATAATATAACTCACAAGTCACAGTAAATCAAATGTGGTGCTTTGATTTGTGAAAATATGCAAGAATATCCTTTTAACTATCTGATCAGCTCCATACCGAGCCCTCACACTACCAAAAGGTCAGAATCCAAAAGGGTTAAGTATTGACTGACAAGAGGATGAAAGGGAAAGCAACAGAATGTAGGTGTATAAAGGTCTGGAGGGACATTCCTAAAAGTCAGTATCAGTTTTTACACTTCTTGCACAGGACCAGACATGAATTTCAAATAATGAATAGATTCAGATCATCTGGACTTTTAAAAAACGTGAAATTCATATTTATCTCTGCCCACGCCAAAAACTTCTCTTTTTTCTTGCTCAAGCCTCCATTATTTTGAAAATTCATGCCAAAAAATCATTATTTTTACTCTTTTTCACCCTTTTTCACCTGTTTAGAACAACATACCCTCTCCTGTCTTCAACCATCTAATTTGTACAGTCATTTACTGAATTATTCAACCCAAGAGTTTACAAAACAACACACGGATGGAATTTGCTAGTCACCTGGTGTGATAATTTGTTAGAAAGAAATGGGTTTCAAAGCAAAAAAATCCTTGGGTGCTGGCTATTTCCAGCACCACCAAAAAATGCTTTGGATCCTAAATGCAACAAGCAGGTTAGTGAGTTTCATAAATGGGGAATGTGCCCCTGCCCCTCAGTTCAGCTACAGCAGAGCCTTAAAAGGGCCCTATTGCCCTGTCAAAGGACCTTCCATGGTGGCAGTGGCAAGATGAGAGACTCACAGGGTGAGGGGTTGACTGCAAAAGGCCCTTGGCGATTTATGTTCCACTTTCCTTTTCCTAGGGGCAGGATGTTTCGGTAAGAGAGAGTTTGGTGGCAACTCGATCCTCCCTGGAGTTATGGAGATCGTCAAAGGAGATCTGCCGGCAGCTGATGTCCCCCCTCCCCCGTCAACTTTTCCCCATTCACACTGTGGATCTCTCCCACAACAAGCCTCCTGATCAGCTCCTTCTTTTTTCCACAGCACAAGCTCAGCCATATTCGAGTCTCTCAGCAGCACACACCACATCAGGAAGCCTCATCATGTTGTTTATGTGGCAGAATGGCTCCACTGTGCAGTGGTATTAACCAGCCTAAAAAAAATAATAATTTGAGAAGTTGCGTGGCTTCTAAATGGGAGCAAGAACCTGATGGTTGAGAAAGGCAATGGCAAACAGAGCAAGACTGGGGAGACAAAGGAAGAAGCTTGTGAGGCGGAAATAGCTACTAACCCAGCCTGTTGACTTAGGGCTTCCAGAAACCATAGAACCTTTGTCTCTCTCCCACAGGATTTCACACGCACCAGGGATAAATAAACCTGTTGGCAAAGTTGGCAGAGCCCTTTCCCCACTCCTGCTCTAGAGGTTCTGGTGCCCAGAGCTAAAAGCTTCACCCAAAGACACTTTCCAAGCCATCCCTCTGTACTACAGGAAATCTGATGCAAAGAAGGAGAGCCTGACTTGTCCAGCCCTGCAGAAGGGTGAAAGAAGAGCTCAGAAATTGTAAAGCCATGTCCCAGCTCAAAACCCTCCAGCCACGCAGCACCCGTGGCCTGAGATGTGGCACAGCCCTCTCTGGACTGGCGAGTGAGCTGGCTCAGGATGGGCTGCAGACACCCCTGGGCACACAGAGCAGTACCTCCATACTGCTTGTTGTGTCCCCTCCAGCCCCGTGGATGTTGCCTGACAAATTACAGCCAGATGCTGCTGTAAATGGCAATATCTCTGGGAATGGCTTCATTCAAATCACACTTCTCTGGCAGTGCACAGGGAGAAAGGTGGGTGGAAGAAAAAAGGCAGAGCTAGCTCAGTAGCAAATATTGACACAAAACAACAACAAAATGTTATTGTACAAACCCAAACAGTGAACAGGTGAATCTGTGGATGAGTACAGCCCAGGAAAGGGCTTCAGACTCATGCATTCATGTTCACATTTCTAGTGTTAAAGAATACACTTGCAGAAATGGAACCAGCATAAGCACAGCTAGCAGAAACTTGGAGGAAGTAAATAAAAAAAAATCATTCATAATTATGCAGGAAGGCAGATATTACCAGATATAATAAAGCACTAATGCAATTGTTCAGTTTGGGGCTTGTTTGTTTGCTAGTTTTTAATGAGGATCCTCCTGCTGGCATCCCTTAACTCTCAACAAATGCTCTCTTGATTGGGTGTTCAGCATCAGCAAGGATTAGGCTCACACTCAACATTCACAGTAAAGCTTAATCTTGAGTCACTTTAGCTCATGAACAAAAAATAATCTCTACTTTGTTACAGTCATATACAGCAATACAAAGTTGACAGTCACACTACCTGGATTGTACAGGCTGTCCTACAACTAACTACCTGCATTTCTCCTCTTCTTCATTTTTGTTCTTTGCTGAGGGAGGAGTGTTTATGATGGAAAATAAACAGCTTGTTGTACCTTCTCTCTCCCTTCATTTAATTAATCAGGTTGCATGTGCTTTCTCAATGAAGCCAGCCACGACTTCCACTGTGTAGCATTTTGTTGTGTGAAGTTGCTGTTCTCCAACACTTGCATTTCTGCTGGGTAGGCCTAGGTCACCCATAGTTTCTGAGTTTTTCTGCTGAATGCCAAGCAAGATGTTTTGCTTGGCAGATAGCAAATTTGCAAAAGCATCTGCTAGCTGGAGCAAGGGAGGGTATGGAGTACTCCACTAGCTGCCTAAATAACCCAAAAACCTGTCCCTCGGTCCCGCTTCCGATCTCCAGTTTTGATTCGTATTTTCCTACCCTGTGTGATGTGGTCCTGATAACCTCAGCCAGGCAGTGCTTGGGTACTTCTAGCAGCATGAAGCAGTTAGATGGATGCACAAGTTATGAAATATTGATCCAATTCCCCCACTGAAATCACCTACCAGCAAAATACGGACATCTTTTGAGAACACGAATAGCACCCTGCCTCTTAAAAGCAAAGTACCAGGAATCTGAGGGAAAGAGCCTAAAGAATCAGTCATTTGTGGCACCAGCTTTACTTAGGAGAAAGGAGACACTGACTGGGCTGTGGAAATACCTGCAAGGAAGTTTGCGAAAGCGCATTTTCACCCTGTTCTTCATATGCAGAAATGCTATACTATTTACTTACTTGGATGATGACTGGGAGACACATTAGCATGAACTATTATGGAGATGAATGCCTCAATTTTAGGAATTCATATCCCAGTTGTTACTCTGAGAAATTGCTGTGGACACAGATGGAAGCTGAGCCCAAATAATAACTAACAAATCAGATCTCTGGAGCAGACATGAAGCTGCAGAAAACGAAACAGGAGTTTGATACAAAAGCAGCCGTAAAACCAGAACCATTTTCACTAGCGTGGTATATACATCTTTGCTTAACTGATTATATGTTTTCTTCATTGGGCAAAAGGGATTTGAGACATGCAAATTCTAGCTTAGGGATGAGTTGTGCAACGTCACATTTGCTCATGAGTAATCCCACTGACCTCCCCAGGCCGCCTCATGTGAGCAGGCGCTCCTCACCACCGCTGCGGGGTTTCGGTGCATTTCTGCATCCGCGCCACCCTCCCGGGCAGCACCGGGCCCGCCCTGCTTCGGCACCGGGGCTTCCTCAGCCTCCTCTGAGCGCCGCAACGCCGCGCCGAAGCGCTGGGGAGAAGTGTCCTGGGTGAGGCACTAGTTTGATTAGTTCTCTTAGGATACGCACGATACTTTTTTTTTTTTTTTTTCCCACGATCGTAGAAAGAACGTTTCAAGGTTACTCTGAGAGAATAATCAATCTTTCAAAACACACAAGTTCTCTAATTACATTTGCAAAGAAAACAGGAAAAAAAAGCGGTGCGTGTGCGTGGCAATGGAAAAAGCTATTACGTAAAGTCGGCACAGCTGAGCCCCTAATTTTGTCTTTTCACCCAGTTTCAGACAATTAAGTCTGTGAACACTAAAAAAATAAAAGGGGGGGGAAGATAGAGAAAAAAACATGTGGTTAATTTTTACAACACAGTGTCCAAATGAAAAGAGACCACTTGGCTTCATCTAACTTCCCATCTTCATAGTCTAAAGAATGCTGCACCACGCTACTGGTACATGCCTGTGAGGTAACTAGTAACTGGCTTCCATAAACACTACACTTACCAGAAGAAAAAAAAAACAGTAAAAATCCCTGCTTAGTTCACTGCTCATTATACAAGCCAAATTGCAAAGAGATTTTTTTTTTTCTCTGCAATAAAGTAAATGGAAGAGCCAACACACACAAATATGCATCTGTTACTAATGAGATGTTTACAGCCCCTGCCTTGCCGATTGCATGTATGTAATACCTCGCTGCGTCCTTACCTATAGAGCCCTGGTTGAGAGACAATAGGTGCAAATTAATGTCTAAACAGACATTATCTCTTCAAGCCTGGACATGACTTGAAGCCTCGTTAAATATTTTTAAATGCCACAGCTTTCTACTAAGGTTTTAAAACCTTTTCTTCCACTCTTTGCTGATGGTAAAAATGTTCGGGGGACAGGACAAGATATTTATAATAACAAGACATTTTGCTCTGCACTTTGTTTTAGCATGCGGGGGGAATAATAATTGTATTCAGACTTGAAATGGCTTGGGTTACGCAGTTCAGAGCACAAGCACCTGCAGCAAATTAATTTGTTGTAGCACATTTATTATCTCATAGCTTCTATTTAGGCTGCAGCTGTTGCTATTATGTTAATAATGTTTTTTATCACCACTGTATACAACAGGTTATGGTAATAGAGAAATTTTGGGGCGTGGGGTGTTGGTTTGGTCTTTTTTAAAATTTTATTTCTCGGAAAGAAAAAAGATGGGGAGAATATAACACATAAGCATTGATCAGGCATTTAGCCTCCTGTTTATTAGCTGATTTGAAAGAGAATG
Organism: Irena cyanogastra; assembly: GCA_013397155.1. NCBI lineage: Eukaryota > Metazoa > Chordata > Aves > Passeriformes > Irenidae > Irena > Irena cyanogastra. The sequence goes on along the minus strand of VWZV01007556.1, from coordinate 214,835 downwards.
GGCAAGAGAAATTAGAAAAGAGTAACAATAGACAAAGATGGCGCGTGCAGAATTTGTGAAAGCAAAAAAGAAGAAGAGATGGAAAAAAGAAAGAAAGAAAGAAAGACCGAACACCGCAGTGCTGGGGTGGTGAGTGTTCGGGTGGGGGCGGGGAAAATGCTGCAGTTTTCGTGAAATAATAAGGTGGAAAAAAAGGCATACAAAGAGTAGGTTTTTCATTGTCTGTAAAATATAAACACAGATGAATTCTGTCTTTGGTTTGTTCATGCTTTTCACTCTGCACAGCAGGGATGTTCTTAAGAAGTTGCCCTCTGCGAAATTTCACTAAATGGAAACCGTGGACCCTGCATGATGTGATTATAATCACACCAGCCATTCTTTTTACATAATTTTTTGTTTAAAATCCAGTAATGCTTCTTGTTTTTAAAACATATATCTATATCTATACACACATCTAAAACAGTGCTGGTTTACGTCCCCCCAGCAAAGTGCAAGCTGAAGCTGTAACTGGCTGTATCCCATCCGCAAATCTCCATGGACTCAAAAACAATATGAAAATTTTTAGCTGACAAGAACATGTCTGCTGCCTGCAGTCACTGCAATAGCTCACCATGTTGCCTACTAACCAAAAGATCAAAAATTATCGATTTCATGGCGCTGCGTGCTTGGGATAGAAAAGCTACTTTAAAATTTGCATTATTTAAGAAATGAATTAAGAGAAAAGACTCATGTTTTAGAGCACTTTGGAATGTAAAAATGGCTTTATGTTTTAATCTTATCAATGATTTACTATAATTCTATTATTTTTAGCAGCTGGGGTCTGGAAATGATTTTTTTTTGCCGATGAATTTAGGATTTTGCCGCAGTATACATCTGCAGTCCCAGAATCCTCTGGTAAGATAATCCCTCCTGCGATGGGGAAACGCCTTTAACCTTTTCGTGAATGAAAAATATGCAACCATTTTGAAATAAAAAGGGGGAAAGAATGATGATTTCTAAGAGCTGGAATGAAATTTACTGTGAATTGAAAGAGCAAGGAAAGGAAAACATACTGTAATCGCGTTGTGGCGTTGGAGTTTCTAGCTGTTGTCTCCATCGCTCCTACCCTTTCTCCAACGGGTGTCCGTAAATATGCCTGGAGTATGGTGTCACCCATATCTCACGCGGGTGAGAAATCGAGAACCAAGGTGCTCAGAAATGCAGCGTTTCCTTGCCATAACTGCACAAATGCTACAACCACCACAACCTCCGTGCTGCAGGCTTTAAGGGAAATTTTGATTACCGGTCATTGAAATTCATTTGACCAGTGGATTCGTAAGATGACCAGGCTGCGTTAGGGGAGCCAAGCCTCTAGAAAGCATGAGGTGTTTACAGCTGCTCGGGGCTTTCAGCTAGAAAGGGAGAGGGAATTTTTCAGTGGCATTAGGAAATTCTGAAGCCCGAATCCATGCACAGCCTTGCTCAAATGAAGCTACTACTCTGATCATCTCAAATTTTCAGACTGCACGGTAATTAAGAAAGAGTGGTCTGAACAGAAAAATCGTGTCTTAATGATTTACTATCTTATGTTTTAAGATTATATATTAGAGCCAATTACTAGAAATAAGGAAATCTGGCCTAAAACTATTGAAAGAAAAAGGCAAAATTATAGATCAGCTACCTTCTTAAAGACAGCTTCCTATATGAGTACAGCTATGTATTAAGAGTATTGACAATTAAAGGGTTACAACTCTCGGAAACCAGGGGTTTCATGCGGACAGAGTTTGATTAGGGAAGAAGGAGGTCGGTGTCACACCTCTGCAACTGGTATTGTTTTTTCCTGTGAATTTGGACGTCTTTTCTGCCAGGGTACCTCAACACAACCATTGCAATTGTTTTAAATGAGGAATGAGAGACCCATAACCATTATGAGACAGGCAAACAGAAATTTTAAAGGAAAACTCAAGTGCTGCCATACAAGCAATGATGACAACGTTTTGATCAGTATTGTGGATTTTTTGCTCACATGATCATGCATTAAATTTTTAATATAAAGCCATCTTGATATTTGTTGGGCTAGTAGTAATTAAAATATACGTACTGGGAGATGCAATACTTCATGTTTAGGCTGTTCCATTGCTTAATATGCTAGTAATCAGATATACTGATGAGTAATGCCTCAGCTACTAAATCAGCTGGAGACTTTAATCTTAGTTTCTGAAACATACCTGATAAATAAACTGTTGTAGAAATTCATGTGTACTGAATTAAAGAAGGAAGTATTAAGGCATATTGCATTTATCCAAAATGAATACGAAGGGGAAGAACAACTTTTTTTTAAAAATCAAATTGGTGGCCAATGACAATTCTATTTCTGATGCTTGCAGCAACATTTATAGACTACTCCAATTTATGTCATTTGAACCAGTTAACAAGATTTTTTGATCATTATCTTCTGTATTAATTTATTACTAATTTGTAGGGTCTTTCTTTCCTTCAAAATCACCCAGATACACATACATTTTTTTTGCGTAATTTTTGAGAAAAGTAAAATCTTGCCATTATTTTTATTTTGAAAAATTCTAATTTTTTTTTTCCACAAAGAACAATTTTTTTTCCACTGAAACTGAGCCTGAATGGCATAGCTACATACTTTAGCAGAGTAAAGACCTTGATGTATATTAATAAAACGTAGGTCTCAAGTATGAGGCAGAAGTTACACTCATTAGTCCCGTGTCTCAAAGTGTGCTTAAATATCGCAAGCATCCCTCTCTCTTTTCCCCTTTGCTCCTGAAAATGAGACTATGTGACTTTTTTAATACACTACAACCTCCCTTTGCAGGAAGAAGACTCCTTTAATTTTTTTCTTTCTGGTTAAGAGGATCAGAATGATGTATCTTTTTGCTGACAAGTGAATATATATTTAGTCAGTGTCTGAAAAAAATATCTGTAGTTGATTCTTGAATATGTTCCTAGAGCATGCACAGTTAGAAGCCAATTACGCATACATTTTTAAGATCCATATGGGAAATCAAAGATTCAGGCCCAGAGCCCTAGATATTTCTGTAATTGGTAATTTTGCTTTGTCCTCATATTAGTACCATGGCTACTCATTTGTTACTATGTTCCTTACAAACATAAACACCAGTATTTCAGAAGGAAAGGTGACCATCTAAGTTTACATTTAACTGTTTCTTACTTTTAATAGAGGCTTCCTACTTTTTATCATATAAAAGTTGACTCCAAAAGCAGTACTAAGGATGAAAAAGAAGAGAGTTAACAAAAAGATTTAAATCATTATCTTTTAAAATTCAACCATGAAGCTCTCCTTTGCACTGAGGATTTCTTACTGCAAGGATACACAATGGACATGTTAGGAGACTGCTTGACCTTTTAAAAAAAAAAATATGTCTGCAGCATATTCTAGTAAACTGCCACCAAAACAAACCTATTAAAATATAAAAGAACTCAGAGCAAACTTCTGAAGCTGCATAGACACACTTAGTGCTTCTTGGGGAGGAAAGGAAAAAAAAAAAGTAGAAGAGAAAGAATAACTGGACTGTCCGTGAATTTACTAATGAAGCCCCACACTGTAATATTCCATATAACATTTACTCTTCTTGTTTTGATAGTGGAACTTGACACACTGTATTTTAGAAATATTAGGAATATAAAATGTATTTTAGAAACATTTTTCTAATTGAGAGAAGACCGACAAGTTAACCATAATTTCAATTTGGCTATTAAGGTACTTGTTTTTCTGGAGTAAGGGTTTGGGAATTTTGCTAAGGTACAATTTTAGAAAATGTTTAGCTACCTAATAGCTAAAAATTGCAAAGCTGATATGAACCAAATTTCTATAAGCAATGTGTCTAGATGTAAAAAGTATCCTAATCACTTTGCAGTGAAACAAAGAGAGATTAAAATTACAACAACCCATGCAGAAGTAAAGCATCCAAAAATCAACAAGAGCTAATTATTAGGTACTAAAGGCCTTACAAAAATTATTTTTATATATATATATATATATATAAGTTGTATGTTTTAAACCTGTTTTTAAAAGGTCTAGTTCCAGTTGTCCTCGTCAGGTCAAAAAGAAAAGCGATCCACAGTCCAGGGGCCAGAAGCAAAGACATGGACTGTACCCCTCCTGCTCTTGCAAAATCCAGGCTCCAAAAGCCCCATCCCTGCAGACCTCAGGGGGTGGGATGGCACACAAAGAGGCTCTGAAAGGTATCTGGGACCATGCAATGCATTAAGGGCATTTGACTGATTCTACTGTTGTTATCAAGTACCCAATGGAATTGCTTATAGTGAATTTGGCAATAATGCCCTATAGAAACAGCACTTTGAACTTATATAGTACCTTTGATCCAGGGATCTAAAAGGAGGGGTTTGTCAGTATTACTATTCCCATTTTACAGAGAGGGTGAAACCGAGGCAGAGCAGATTTTCTCAAGGCTGTAGAAGAAGGCAGCTGAGAAAGGAAGGTGGACAAAGAAATTAACTCTTCCCCCCACACCCTTTTCTCTTTTTTTATTGCTCAAGCCAATCTTCAGGAATACTTTATCTGGCTCTTATCTTAAATTGGAATCAAATTTCTGGTGTCAAGAACAACGTCCTTCTGCTCATAGCTGCACCAAATAACTCCCCAGGAAGGTGATGAACACTCAGAGTCCATTGGCCTGATCTGGCAGAATTTTCTCTGCCAGCTCTTACCAACAGCTGCCCTCATTCTTGCCCTTCTCTTGACCAGTTTTGTTGAAATGGGCAACTGTCCTAAGAGCAAACAACATGACAAGGAAAGCTGCACTTCTTGATTCCCCATCTTCAGGGTTGTCCAGCTGGCATTTCTTTTCCTTACTAGTGGGCACCAGAGGTTGTCCACAGCAGAGGGAGGCTGGTGGGTTAATGACTGCTATGCCCTGCAGTGGCAGGAGTAGTGGGGAGGAAAACAGGATTTTTTCTATCACCACTGCCTTTCCAATGTCATATGAGTAGTGACAGCTAACCCACTCTTGGAACCCCTTTCCTGCACTGGCCCCACTGGATTGTGGCATCCTTGTCACCCACGCCAGTTCCACCTTGTCTCTTGTATGCAGCAAGCCTTACATTATCCTGCCAACAAACCCCTAGCCCAGGAGAAATTCCGTTTTAAAAAGCTCCAAATTCAAAAGAAAGCAGCTTACGTGAAAATCAAGCAGCACTGTGAAAGAAGTTCCTTTAGTCTAACACTACATGTGACTGAATAAATCAACGGGGAAAAAAAACCAAGTCTTTAACTGCAACTTTATAAGTAGAAACTTAGAGCCTGTTTAAAACAGGATTATAAGTGGGGAAAAAACAGGCATTAAGGCAGCCCCTCTGTGAACCGCGCATCTCCCCGCTGCAAGAACTGCAGAAACTGGAGGCTGGTGGGGTCAAGAGGTTGGAAAAAGCAAAACAAGAATTCAATCTCCCACATCAGCCCGTGCCAAAGCAAATTTATACTGAGGGGGGAACAAAATAATATCCATCTTTCGCTCTGACAACGGATGTTTTCCATAACCACGTTGTATATACGATCCTAGTTTCATGTGGAGGGAGGTGTGAATGTATTTTCCCCTCCTGGTATGTTAAACACAGACTTTGCCATTGCAAGACGGTGCACGCAAAAGTCTGTAAAACATTCTGCTGTGCAAGCCCGAGCACGCCGAGAAGAGGCCGCCACGGACGTGCCTTCACACGCCGCGAAAAAACCTTGTGCAATTCGTATTTTCCTGTTTTTTACGACTCGCTAAAGAAGCGAGGGGCGGGCGGGGAGGAGGAGGTGTTGGGGGGGGTGGGAGAGAAGTTCGCTTCTCCCATAAAAAAAAAAAAAAAAATTGCATAACGAGATACTTTCTTTGGCAACTGCTTCCTGACAAATATTTACAAGGGCAGAGCGGGAGCGCGTTTCCGCCGACGTGAGCGGGGCCCGCCGCCACCTCGCCGGGCTCCCCCGGGCTCCAGGATGAGCCCCGGGTCGGGATGAGCCCGGGCCGAGCCCGGGCCAGGCTCGGCGGCTGCCCCAGCTCAGCGCCAGGGCCGGTTTTCCGCAGCAGCCCGAGCGTCTCCCGGACTTGGCGACGCGGACGTTCGGGAAGACGGAGTTTCGCTACAGTTGCTGCCGTGCATTAAAAAAGAAAAAAAAATTGAAAAAAAAAAATTTAAAACCCCAGGCCACGAAACTTCAAATGAAACGGGGAGGTGGAAGGGAGTAGGAGAGAGTCACATTCGCCTTTTACCCCCCACCCCCTCGCTTCCCTTCCCAAAGCGGGACCCCGTGCTGATTCCCTTAGGCGCATCCCCTCCCCCGCCGCCTCTACACCCCTCAGGGCAGCAGCAACTTCGTTCCCAAGCCGGGAACTCGGATTCTTCTTTCCCACCTCCGGAATAAGGTGTTCCGCCGTCCTCCCCCTGCCCGGCCAGCCCAGCCCTGCCCAGCCCAGCCTTGCCCGGCCTTCCCCCCATCTCGAGCCGCTTCCCCGCTCCCTGTCTCCCTCCGCCCTGGGAGCCGGGCACTATTTCTCCTCCTCCCTCTGCCTGCCCTGAGCGCCGGGCGCCTATGGAATGCCGCGCGCGGGGCCCGGCCGCGGCGGCAGGATACACAGCCGGGCCCGGCGCTCGCTATAAGAACCTCCTTGTGAGCGACGCCATTTTAAGCCTCTCGCTCAGTTTGGTGCTGGGAGCAGCGGTGGCGGCGGCGCTCGGGGGACATAAACACCGCCGCCCCGTACGGTCGTCACCCGGGAGCCAGCGGCGGGGGCACCGCCGTGAGCGAGGAGGAGGAGGCGGGGGGGACGAGGAAGGAAAGACGGACCGGACCGGGATCGCCCGGGCAGCAGCAGCAGCCGCCGCCGCCGGAGCCCGGGGGGACCCTGCGCTCTCCCTTCCTCCAACGTTAGTGCCGCTTTCTCCGGCGGGAACTTGGGGCAAACCTGGGCCGGGCGCACCCGCGGCCGTGAGGGGGTCTAGGGTGTGCCCGGCGGGAAGGACGGGGCTGGGGGAGGGGGGAGCGCGGGTGGGAGAGAGGTGGGGGGGGCAGGAAAGGAAGAGGGAGAGGGCTCTTGTTTTTGGGAGGTCCGGACAGCTGCGTGGCTGCAGGAGCGGCAGCTGCAGCTCCCGAGGTGTCTCTTGGGAAGCTCGTCCTGGGGCGAGGGGGTGGCTGCTCTGGTCTGCGGGAGAAGGCGAGTCCGTGCGCCCGGCTCTGCTCTCGTTTGCAGCAGAGCCCGGAGTACTTTAATGACCCTTTTTATTATTATTTTAAAGGATTCTCCGCCTCTCTTTTTAGGGGAGTACTAACTCGCCGGTGGGCTGCACGTTCCCTTTGGCGATAGGAGGGGGAAGAGAGCAGGGTACGGGTTTATTTGTACCGAATATAATTAATCACGGTCACTGCAGTCAGCGGGAGATAACTAATCTGTTGCCTTGTGGGGTTTCGGTTTTAGTGGTATTGCATATTTGCTGGAGAGGCTATGCTGCTGCTTCTGGGTGTCACCAAAATGAAGCTTCCCCGGAGCTGGGAGCAATCAAATTAAGTTTTTTAACACCCACCTTACCAGGGTGTTGTAGGGAGTGATTTGAGCTGCGGGCGGTGCGGAGGCTCCCACGCTGCGAGGGGAAGCGCCCGCTGCTTCCCGTGGCCGGCTGGGGGGACCGCGGCGGCTCCAGCCTCCCGAAGTAACGCGTTTCTGAGGTGTGGGGATCAACTTGCGGTTACTCCCAGAACTATCTAGGGCGCTTACTTCTCTAGGAACAGGGTCTCCCGGTGTGTTTTTGTGGTTTGTTGTTCGGTTTTGGTTTTTTGGGGCTTTTTAAACAAAGCTTAGTTCATCTCTATCGTGCATGATTAGCTGCTCCTAGAGCAGCAAGTTTTCTTAAATCTAGCAAAACCTTGAATTTTTCCCTAGTTAAAACTCGGTGTAGGACGTTGGGCCGTTTCTTTTTGTATCTCTTTCCAAAAACCTTCTCTGAAGATTATCCTAACTGGACAGCAAGGACAGACTGTGTGGAGGTACTACGGGAAACTTACTTGTGACTTTAGGAATAGCAGTGTTGATCTTTGTAATCAGCTACTTCTTGATCTCTTTCTCATGGAGCAGCCATTGTTCTGACACTCTGTATATTCCAGACATCTGTGGTTCTCCCATCCCCCAAAGTATGCAAGTGGTGAATGGAAAGAGGCTGGGCTGGTATGCTGAGGTCGAGGGACGGAAATCAAGGAGGGGTTTTAGTAAAACAGGATCTTTATGTGCTCAGACTACAGTGAAGGCAAAGACGAGAAAACTAGCTGAAAGAGTGTCGAGGTTTTCTTGATCTAAGTTCAGACATACTAGTCAGCAACTTCCTAGTTATGCTTTTGCTTCTGAATGGCAAAAAGATACTACTGTAAGGCTCCAAAAAAAAGCCTAAGCGGCAAAACTTACTGGTGTGTATTGGCCCAAGTCATAATGTGAATTTCAGTACCTAACAGCCCAGGATGTTGATCTTGCACTTTTGATAAAAAGGTGCTGACAGCTGCAGGTATGTGACTGCTATGTCGTTTGTCTAATGGCTGGTACTGTTGCAAATGAGGCTGCTTAGGTATTCAGGCAAGAGTTGGAGGCTCTCTGAATTCAGCTGTTCAGTTCAAAACTATTCTGAGTGTCTAACTGTTCTGGGGTTCTAAAGAAATGTCATATTTGCTAATCTGTTAGTTCAGATATTTTCTGTTTTGGTATAAACTGATAAAGACAGGGGAGTGTTCACTTTGGTCTGTATGGCTGATCATTTCACAAGGTCTAGGGGAGAAATAAGTAACAACACCACGTTGGAAAGGACAACATCATGCACGATAGCTTCTAGAAAAAAGGATTTAATACAAACCAAAGCTTGTTTGGAAAAATCAGTTCTTCAAATGCTGTGTTACAGCCCAACTCAAGCTTCCTTTTTCTTGCCTAAGCTATAATTAGAGTGGGCTCTTTGCATGGTGTATGTCCACTCTGGACACCAGCATTTTGCTCTGACTGTGGTGTGTCAGTAACTGGCTTACCAAATGTTGGCTGTGAAACCTGGTTGCCCTTCAGATATAATGATTTTTTTCTGAAACGTATGTCCATCTGTAGTGACGCTACATCTGAATTAGTATTTGGAAATACTGTGTTCTGAAGAGTTAAACATGAGGTTTTGGGGATGTTAAGGCAAGAGTGGGGATGTTAAGGCAACACTAGTGGTCTGATTTTGCAGTGCTTTCAGGAGTGGAAAGGGAAGTAGAAAGAATGGAGCAGGAAATATGGCTGCTGGAGGCTTCTGTCTCAAACTGAAGCCTGAATGTGCTGTCTGAAACTCCTGGATAAGGATGTTTCTGCAGAGTATTGTCTAGTAGGCAGACTAGTGTGCAAATACAGCAGTAATCAAAATCACTTACCTTAATTCATAGTTAAACTGGTAATGCAGGGGTTGTGGTGATCATGCAGTTGCCTGCAGCAAAACTTGTTCTGTGACTGTAGTAGCCTGCATACCATGGCAGGAAAATCAGGACTGACCTTACTTATCTTGAACATCATACTTCATGAAGCCTGATAAAACCTGTGAGAAACTGTGCAGGCTGCTGTGACTTGCTCCTGTGTCCTCAGAACGTGCACTTGCAAACTCTGAGCCCAGTGCCTTGCTGGCTGACTGGGTGTGAATCTAGAAATGGCAAACTTCTTGGCACTAAGTATTGTGTGTGACTCTTCTTGTCTCTTTAGATAAAATTATTTTCCTGGCAGGACAATATTTCTGATTTTCCAGTTAAGCACCAATTAAATGGGCTAGACTTGCCAACATAAGGCAGCCTGACATTGGTTAAGTTTTAATATCCATTTCTGGCACTTGATTCCAGGGTAAAACTTGCTGTAGTCTGTGATCAGGCTTTAGCCCAGGAGAGTAATGTGTTTAAACTATGTTGGCACTGTGTAGACTCTCATGAGAAGAAAGGAGCCAGAAAAGTTGTTTCAGTTTTTGGGGTTTTGTAATTTTCTTTTTTCACTGACAGGTAACTTCAAGTGCAAGGGAGAGAAGTAATGGAAACGTAGTTCTGGCATTTCTGCCTGTGTGGAACACAAAGTAGATGAGGTGAGCAGGTGAAACATACCTGTAGTTCAGCCTGACCTCATGAGTCTGTTTACTTTGATGTGAAAACAGATTGATCTTTGCTTTTGTTGCCTTGGGAAGTATGGGTGCACACGTTACTTTACAGCAGAACTTTTTGGTTGTGTTCCAAGTTGACTTTAGGAAACAATGTAGATTGGCTGGATTGGTGTTTTAGAAGTGAAGTGCTTGCTCTGTTACCTAATACTAAATTAGCTCTGGAGCCTTGTTTGAGGACTGATGTAGAAGGGTGAAAGAGTTAATCTCATATTCTATATTGCTGCATTTAAATAACAGTATGAGCTAGCTGGATTTTGCTGGAGTTGGCAAATGCACCGTGTGCACAGTATGTGTATTTGCTGGAACCAGCATTTCTGGGCTGACTTACTGCGTTAAATAGACTTGTATAAATTGGAGAAGTTTGCCAACTCTGCAGCAACTGTAGCAAGTAGTTCTGTATTGTCCTGGCAACAATTCAGGTGCCCTCCAGTGGCCAGAAATCTTAACATCCTAAAGGTGCTGCTAAATGCCGCTGCCTTGTCAGTTTGCCTTAATTAAGAGTAGGTTGAAGAAACATCTTTTAGTGTCAGACTTCATTAACATGTTTGTTGTTTAAACAGTCCTTTTTGGAGTGTTGGTGTGCCTTATTGTAAATACAGAGTTATTCTGACAGGCAAGCAAAGACAGCCACTTTCAGATTCATAAGTACTTTGTCCGTGTAATTATGACTAATCACTCTGGTTTCACAAATCGTGGAGATTAATGTTTAACATCCAAGTTCAGGGCTGACTATGTGGTTGCAGTCTAAGAAGAAACTGGATTATGGGTGGATACTTCCTCGTTTGGAAGAGAGATGGTTTGCTAACTTGTTCTTGTGTTGATGTGGAGGTGAGTGTTTCAAGTTAGGCACAAACAGGCCGGAAAGGTATTTCTGTAACAGTGTCTGTTGTTAGTGATGCACATGATTGGTTCTGCAGTAATTTAACACATTGTCTTTTTGGTACACAAAACCGTGTGGACAGGGAAACTTAAAGGCTGGCAGTGGTTTTGTTTCTGAACTTTGAGTGTTAAATGAAATGTGGTATAATATTTGTCTGAATTATCATATGTTGCCTCTAAATGATCACAATGGCAACTTTTTTTGCATGTGACTAGGTAAGACTAAAGAATCAATTTTGATCCTGTCTACTGCCAGCTCTCTACTACAGTCATCTTACTCAATGATAAGTATGGGTACATGGACCAAAAGCTGTAAACCACTGCATATTTATTACTTGAGTCCTGCTGGCAGACTAAACCTTGGATAGAAACACTGGCTCATCCCTAACCAAGGGAGATGGGAGTATGCATAATGTACATATCTGTGTCTTGCAAATAAAAGGTGGGAGCTTTCTAAGCTGTGATAATAAAACTCCTCTCAATGTTTTGACCAGCCATGAGGATACTCAAACTTAAGGAATGCTGCACAAAGCCTTAGTGGGAAATGTGTGCCAGTGACCCAAAGGTAGGTCCCAAATGTACTGCTGAACAGAAGTGACTTAGTAACTGTTTTGAGGTTACTTGTTTGTGGTGCTGGTACTTAGTTGGTCAAAATAATTAAGATGTGAGAGTAATTGGGTTGATAATTTTGTTATGACTTAATGAAAGTTCATAAACTTGAAACTGTCATACCAGTCCTCTCATACTAAGCTACAAGCTGCTGTCAGGGGATTGATATGTACATTATGTGAGGAAGTTCATTGCACATCCAATTTGGGAACAAAAGTAATGACAGAGTTGTATTTGAAGCAGTTTTCACATCATAACATTTAAGATTATCATCAGCTCCCATCTTGGACAGTCAGGAGGCTACTTAGGTGTTTGAGGTCTATTTTGCCAACTAATAAAAGTGAAAGTTTTTGGTAGTGCTGTGGTATACTTGCTGATGAAAAGCTCTCTTAAATAATTACTTCCAAACATGACCTGATGATTTGACAACTTGAACACAGCTGCTGCTTATAGCACTTAGAAGCAACCAGAAGTTTCTAGAAAGGACAAGTAAATACCTAGGACATAGTGTTTTGTTTGCAGATTCTGTTAGAAGCTGCTGGTATAGTTGCCCATGATTTTGAATGTAAAGGATTGTGTTGACAGACCTCTTGCAACGCTTGAATGTTCTCTAGGTAAAGGGTAAAATAACTGTGCTGTGGATCCAAACACTTAATTTCTGAAGTGACAAGATCCAGTGCTGTGAAATTTCAGCTCCTGCAGTAGAAGTATGATTTTAAGTAAGAGTATGCGACTATGTGAAGAGATGCTTTCTTTGTGTTGCCTAGGATGCCCAGGCGTGTGCCTCTGGCCAGCATCAAGCAAAATTATGTAGGGGACTGCTGATAAGAAATTATGGTGGCAGATAACTGCTATCAAGTCTATTTAGACCTATCTATGTGTTCCATCAGTCTGTAATTCTACCAAAGTTCCTATAGAATGTCTGTCTTAAAGAGAGAAATCTCCTTTCTTTCAAAAAGAGAACCTTTATATGGTATTGCCAGCTTCATGTGTGGAGAGGCTTCCTAGCAGTTCTACAGTTTCGAAGTTCATCTTCTAGAATGATGAATGAAAGTTCATCCTGGTGCCAATCTGCATTCTTTCTTAGTAACTTTCCTGATTGTTCTGAATTCTCTTCCAGGTTGTCATCATTTTGTACGTTAGTTATGTGAGGTGTTTGTTGGCTGACAGTGGCTCTCAGACCACTGTTAGCTGTTGCTTTATTGAGAATTCTAATGAGTTGTTTTTAAAAGGATACTTAAACCTTAGTGCCTGTAAAGACCCTGATGAATTGCTATTAGTGCCTTCATGCTGTGTTAGTTGCTCAGAGCACAGCACAGACAGGGCTGCAGCTGGAAGAGACCCATCTGCCAGTGAAATCTGTGACCTCCACTTCTGGTGCCTTTTGTTACCTGAACTGTCAGACTGTGCAAAGTTGCTCTTCAGCAATTGATTAACATTACCCACCTTCTGGGTGGCTTTCTGTACTTCAGGTGAGCAAAACGAGATGTGGCTCTTGCTACAGTTAGGTTGTAGTCTCAAGTGTACTTTAAACTTAGGAGTTGTTGAACAGTGCAAGGTAGGTAGGAGGTATGATTCTTTACTAGCCTGCTTTCTCTTTTAGGAGGAAGGGAAAGGTAAAACAGGTGAGTGTCCTGTCATATCAGAACACTCTGTGGTGCTCCAGAGGTGAAGTCTGGCAGACTGGAACTTCACAGCTGTTGTAAAGTTCTTGTGGCCCCTTTGTCTCCTCTGTCACATTTGCTTAAGACTGTATTGACTCCAAAACAAGCCTTGAGTTTTTTGGAACTTGTAACCCAAGTCTTTCCTTCACTAGACATTTTTTGAGGGATATGTTCCCTTTTTAGGTACAGCTAACCCAGTGTTTAAGTCTAGTCAAGGCTACCAGACTGCCTGCATTTCACTTCCGTCAAACAGTTGTAATCAGCTTGGAGAAGCCTAGCAAGAAGGAAATATTTACATGTTGTTTGCTTTAGCTGATGGGCATGTGAATAGAAACTGTTCTGTACTCTTGGTCTTAGATTGCTGACATAACTGAAAATAGAGAGAAAACATGTTATTTTGTGTGTGGCATGAAGTGAACACTTATTAAAAAAAACCCTTACAAAAGCTAGTGTAGGGAGGTTTTTCTGCCTTTGTTATAGAAAGGAATTTTTAGATAATTTCTAAGGCAGAGGACAAAGGCTGAGAAGCCATGACAGTTGATGTAATAGCAATCTGGGATGCCTGAAGGAAAAAGGAAATAATGAATTGGAAATGAAGCACTGAAGAAGAGTGGCTGAAGTAGAGGTGACTTGCAGTGAGCATTGGCAGATCTGCACCTCTCTCCCACTTTAAATCTGTGGATTATCTGAGCTAGTTTGTTGCCTCTTCCAGCATGTCTTAAGGATGCTGAAGGCTTAGAAATTGGAACCTTTTAACTGTTGAGGTGAGTAAAGCAGATACTCATTCAAATTATTTCTAAATTTTGTGAAGCTTGTTGGGAAAAACAAACCTTAGACTTTCAGTCTTATTATAAGAGAATTTAAAGAGCATTTTAACACTTGCATATTCTGGGTTCAGAGTCAAATTTCTTATGACCTGATTAGCAAAATCTAAGATAGAATGTATTGCTGTTTGCAAGGCATTTTCTAACTTTCTGCAGGCATCAGTAGAATGTGTTGTCTGAAGTATTCCTGCTTGGATAAATTTGATCTGGATGGATTACGCAGGATACTGAGCTTACTGGAGAGAAGAGGAATACTTCACTAAGCAAGAATAGCTTAGGGGTTGTAGGGAATGATGCTAACTAACAAATGTTGCTTGGAGAAAGGACCAGAGCAATTTTGCCACAAGGTATAGTTAATAAATGAGTTTGATCTGTTGCAGTCCAGGATCAGTAAGATGGGTTTCAGTGTGGGCACATGCTGTGGCATTCAGGTCAAGATTACTGGTAGCTCTTAGTTTTCAGTGGAACTTCTGAAATAGTTTAAGTTGCTACATCTTGGCACAACACTTAAATATAGTAATACCGCTTCATCTCTTGCCGTGGCACTTCTTCTGAAGTAGTAGTGAAGGCTATAGATTAATGTTTCTACCATGTAACCCCCCCAAAAAAAGTAGAAAAGTTTTAAAGCTGTGAAAGCCTACAGGGGTTTTTTCCCTTTTAGAGGAAAAAGACTGCATGGTTTGACTCGTTTCCTTTTGATGTTACGTACTGTCTGAGTTTCTACCTAAGTTTCTAGGTTAAGGTGTCTTGTCATAAGCCACTTGAAGACATTTTTACATAGTATTAAAATCACCCTGTTAAAAGCAGAAGGAAGCCTGACATTAATATAAAATACATGAAGTTTTATACTCTGGTTCCTAGTACTGATAATAAGGTAAACCTTAAACGTTAATTTTTCTGTCTCTAAAAATAT